>JAXQQM020075309.1:0-129915 GCA_034641835.2 Pinus albicaulis
CCCGGAAGATAGGGGTTCAAACCAAGAACCTTTATCAGTTGCAGGTAGATGGCTGCGTAGCTATGGCATGCAAGGCGGGAGAAGTGGTGAGCCGGGATGATGAGGGCGAACTGTGGCACAGGAGATTGGGCCACCTTCACCATGGAGCTTTGAAGATTCTGCAGCAGATTTCTACTGGGCTTCCTAAGGGCACTCTTGCGCAGTCAGATCAGTGCAAGGGGTGTACTTTAGGGAAGTATGTGAAAGCTACCTTTCACGAGAAGGATAGTCGCGCCACGACGATCCTTGAGAGAGTTCACACAGACGTGTGTGGTCCTTTCTCAGTTGCTTCGACAGCAAAGCACAGGTAGTATGTGATCTTTGTTGATGATTTCTCTCGAAAGTGCTGGATCTTCTTCATGCAGAAGAAGAGCGATACATTCGCGAAGTTCTGTGAGTTTAAAGCACTGGTTGAGAAGGAGTCGGGGAAGAAGGTGATTGCTCTAAGGAGTGATAACGGTGGTGAATTTATCTCGGCTGAATTCAAGGAGTTCTGCAGCGCAGAAGGGATTCGGAGAGAGCTCATCGCACCCCATAACCCACAGCAGAACGGGGTGGCTGAGCGGAAGAACAGAACGATCGTGGGTGCTGCACGGCGATGTTGCATGATCAGGGCCTACCCCTTCACTTGTGGGCTGAGGCATGCAATACAGCAGTGTATGTGCAGAACCGTTGTCCTCACAAGGTTCTTGGCATGAGTACACCGGAGGAGGCTTATTCTGGCAAGAGGCCTGATATTTCCCATTTGCGGATCTTTGGTTCTCATGTCTACATGCATGTGACGAAGGATGCGAGAAGGAAGCTGGATCCAACTGCTGAGGTTGGAATATTTGTGGGGTACACTGATACACCTCACAACTATCGGGTGTATTTGTCAGACAGTCGCAAGACTGTTGTGCGACGGGATATAAAATTTCGGGAGGAGAAAGCCATGCAGTGTTCGCTTGAGAGGGAGCTACACTTGCATGCAGATGAGGAGCTGTTAGTTCCTAAGGAGGAGCTTCCGGATGTGGATCAGCCACAAGAGGAGGTTCGGGAGGTGGAAGAAACCACCCAGGCAGCGCCAACCATCAGAGGGCGCATGCGCACTACAGAAGCTGAGCGACTGGCTCGGGATGCAGAGAAGGTTGTAGGACCACCTACAGCACAGCGCAGACAGAGACAGTCACCGGATCGGTACACTGGATACATGGCTCTTGTGAGTCAATGTGTTGTGACGGAGCCATCTTCTTTTGAGGAAGCTGTGGAGGAACCCGCATGGGTTGATGCCATGATCGAAGAATATGATTCGATCGTCAGGAACAGTGCATGGGAGATTGTCCCAAGACCGGTGGGGAAATCAGTGGTGGGTTCGCGATGGATCTACAAAGTGAAGTAGGCGGCTGACGGGAGTGTGGAGAAGTACAAGGCGAGATTTGTCGCCCGTGGCTTTTCACAGATCGAGGGGATTGACTATGAGGAGACTTTTGCACCTGTCGCAAGGTACTCTTCCATACGGACGATCCTTGCTCTCTCGGCGCAGATGGGGTGGCACATTCATCAGATGGATGTGAAGACTGCGTTCCTCAATGGAGTTATTGAGTAGGAGGTGTACATAGAGCAGCCTGAAGGTTTTGAGATCTTCAGCAGTGAGTCGCATGTGTGCCGACTCAAGAGAGCACTGTACGGGCTGAAGCAAGCACCTCGTGCTTGGTACACTCGGATAGACAGCTACTTCACCGGGCTTAGATTCTCCAAGAGTGAGGCGGATCCTAACCTGTACCAGATTGTGGTGGAGGGGAAGCTGTTGATCATCGTACTATATGTAGATGATCTGATTTTGACTGGCGATGAGCAGTTGATACTTTCATGCAAGGAGGTTCTTGCACGAGAGTTTGAGATGAAGGACTTGGGCATCCTTCATTATTTCCTGGGATTGGAGATTTGGCAGCGCAGCGGAGGACTGTTTGTTTCTCAGGGCAAGTATGCCCGGGAGATTCTGGAGAGGTTCAACATGCAAGGCTGCAAGCCTGTTGACACTCCTCTTTCTGGTGGTTGGAGGAAGGAGGATGCTACTTTAGCGGAGGTAGTGGATGCCACTGTCTATCGACAGTTGGTGGGGTCGCTTATGTATCTGGTCAATACACGACCCGATATATGCTATGCAGTTAACCAGCTTTCGCAAGCTATGGTTAAGCCTACCAAGCTCTTTTGGAAGGTAGGCAAGCATGTATTACGCTATATTAGAGGCACATCGGGATATGGTCTATGGTACAGATAGGAGGATGGAGCGAAGCTTTCTGGCTTCACTGATGCAGATTGGGCAGGGAGTCCAACGGACCGGAAGAGCACATCTGGAGGAGTTTTCGGCATTGGGTCGACAGCAGTTTCCTGGTACAGCAGGAAGCAGAGATCCGTGGCACTCAGTTCAGTAGAGGCCGAGTACATGGCAGCTAGCTTGGCTGCATGCGAGGCTATTTGCTATGGTTAAGCCTACCAAGCTCTTTTGGAAGGCGGGCAAGCATGTATTGCGCTATATCAGAGGCACATCGGGATATGGTCTATGGTACAGACAGGAGGATGGAGTGAAGCTTTCTGGCTTCACTGATGCAGATTGGGCGGGGAGTCCAACGGACCGGAAGAGCACTTCTGGAGGAGTTTTCAGCATTGGGTCGACAGCAGTTTCCTGGTACAGCAGGAAGCAGAGATCCGTGGCACTCAGTTCAGCAGAGGCCGAGTACATGGCAGCAAGCTTGGCTGCATGTGAGGCTATTTGGATGAGGAAGATCCTCGCAGGTTTGTTCAGGTTGCATTTGGAGCCTACGGTGATCTACTGTGATAACCAGAGCTGCATCAAGCTCTCGGCTAATCCAGTATTTCATGATAGGTCCAAACATATCGACATCAGGTACCATCATATCAGAGATTGTGTTCAGCGGAGAATCATGATGCTTTCATATGTTTCCACGGAGGATCAGGATGCCGACATCCTGACGAAGGCGCTCACCAGGAGCAAGTTCGAATTCCACAGAGGCAGGATAGGGGTTGCAGATAATCCATATCTTGCTGAGAGGGAGTGTTGAGAATGCAGCAAGATGATGGAGCTTAGTGAAATGAAATCGCCTTCACTAAGTGGGCCCGCAGGCAAATTCTGGCGCAAAGTCTATTTTTAGACTATGTCTATTTTTAGACATACGGAGCATAATTTGGGAATTCTACTTGGAGATTCTTGGAGTATGCGACATGTCGGTAAAAATAGATGAGACCCTAATTTTTAGGACCCAGGCTATTTTTAGACTGATCTTCTAAAAATATGGAAGTCAAATATTATTTACCCTTAATAATATTTTGACTATAAACAGCAGTTTACTCTCTTGGCGCACTTCAGTTTGAGTCATGGAGGTGGCTCATGCAACTGGCACAAGGAATCACGTGGTTCCTAGGGTTTGATGGCATCTTGCATGGTTGGCTTCAGTTAGACTTCAGTGGCAGGAGTTTTGGAGGAGTTAACGGGACAAGTAGTGGAGTTGTGTTCTGTTTGTTTTAGTTGAACTAGTTGGGATTAGTTAACTAACTAATCAACTAGATATGAGTGGAGTAAATTAAATCATATTTAATTTACTAAATATTAACTCATTAGTCAACTCAAGAACACTTCAGTTCACTACAGTGCATGATCAGTTCAGTGGAGACCAGTGGAAGAGGTAGATGAAAGGGTGAGTAAAGCTATCAGTTGGTAGATTTTTTTTGCATGAGATTTGCATTACACTTGGAGGAATTGTCCATGACAATTATGCAATCAAGGGAAGGGGATTCGAACCTTGAACCTCTTCATATACAGGCCATGATTGCGCAATAGAGGCAAGGCAATTGGCGGGGAGTTTTGAACCTCAGACTTTTTCAAAACTGAGTCAGATTGTGAGTAACTTCATGAGAGAGTACTGAGTACTTGTGAGGAGTATTGTACTTGTTTGGTTACTTGATTTCTCCATTATAATATACACAATAGGTGCGGGGTTTTCAGCTATAGGCTTTCCCCATACATACTGAGTTAATGTGTGATTGATTTGATGTGAGATTGCTTCTGTTATTTCCGCATGTGACAATTAATTGTAGAAGAAGGTTATGTTTTATGTATGCAATTCGAAATTGATATATGACCAGGTTAATCTTCAGTGAATAAGTGATTTATTCAGCTAATTTCCTCCTTGTCGGTTAAAGAATTCGGTGGAGCATGCACATCCCAGTTAAGATGCCCTCATCTAAACCTGGGTGACTGGCAGCTGCGACACTCACTTGTGTTGTGGTGGAGCTCTTATGGAACTCACACCCTTTCCCGTGTCCTTATTCAGCTTCGTGGTGTTGTTCTTTGCTTGTGTCTTTGGCAAGTTGCTTGGGCCACCATGCCTTCGCTTTGTCCTTTATTTTGATTTACAGATCCAAAGTCTCGCTTCTTCTGTTTGATTTTTTTCTCAATCTTGGCAGCATACCAGTATGCCATACCAAGCGAGGAGATGTCAAGGATCTCCATTTCCTCCTAAATGTATCTATGCAGAAAGCTGTGATACTTTAGCACCAAATGTTTCTATGCAGAAAGCTGTGATACTTTAGCACCAAATGTTTCTCTGAATATATCATACCCAACTTTGTGCATAGGGTATGGAACAGATTTGTTAGCTCATGCACATCCTGATCCCTTTGTTGCTGCAACGTGGTCCATTATATGTACTTGTCCTCATAGCTCCCTACGAGATAGTCTTTTTCCTTGATGGCATCTCGAAAATAATTCCAAGTGGGTACAACTGAGAATAGAGAGGGTTATGTCTCATCCTTTTTCTCACAATAGGTTTCCCACCAGTCCTTGACATGGGGGGTAGCTTTGAGGAGTGAAAAAATAATCTTCTCCCAGTCAGAAAAGTCATGAACCGAGAAATATCCTTCTAATAAACTCAACCATCTATCTATGACATCTGCATCTATTTGACCGTCAAATATGGGAATGTCAAATTTTACTTGTACCTTAAAGGGAGTCGTACCTCCATAGTAGTTGTTGGATGTAGATGCGCCACCGGTGGGCAGTCGTTGAAGGATCTAGGAAAATTTATCCATCATCGCGTTCCTTTGTTTTTCGAGGGCCTCCTCGAGAAATGTTTTGATAGGATCTCCTGCTCCTTCATCTTTCTTTTCGTCCCCCATGGGTGTCCGTCAGGCTTTGTAAGGCTGATCTTGCAAAGGTTCCACCAGATCGAGCCCTAACTCCTTATACCCCGACCTCATTGGGGACATGCAAAGAAGGATCGAGAAAAAGTAGACCGCTCTGATACCACTGATCTAGATTTATGTAGGAACGCAACAGAATATATAAATAACCATAAACATAGAAATACAATGGAAATAAGGCTTCATTTCATTAATATCAAATCACATAAATATGCTTACAAACATGATTGAAATAAAATAGCTAGGGTGCTGGTAGTGAATATCTGAGAAGAGATGTGGCAACTACAAACCTCTGAACTGTGTTACAATGAGGCTCAAGGGCCTATTTATTATGGAGAAACAATGGATAACTCTAAACGTCCAAAAACCTAACCCTAGGAGATGAAGCGCCAAAATTATGGGCCTCGTTTGGGTAAATTGGTGTTTCAACTTCTCAGGGACGTAACTTTGGCATACTATCTCTGTTTGGGGCCTCAAAATGGCTCTTGAATTTCAGGACCCGAAAAACTGCTAAAAATAGTAAGTTGTGAAAAAAAAATTGAAAGAGACAATGGTGGGGCCCCAAATGGAATAGGTGGGTGGCCACCAATATCCACCTGGATCAGACTCTCGTGTATACGCAGAAAATTCTAGGCAGAGTCGCATATGGGTTTTGAGAAATTATTTTTAAGAGAAATATGACCAAGTCTGAATGGAAGGGTTGCCCAAGGCTAATGCATAAGTCATCAAGTATATGATGGTGATAAATGATGCTATAACATATGCCCCCTAATATATGAGGTTAGAAGGGATACATGATGGCCAAAATGTATTATGTGCATAGAAATAACCTTTCAAGGACTAGAGAGGACTTTACCATATTTCAGCCTGCCAAACAATCAGTGAGAGAGATAAAAAAGATAGCTCATGTCTGAGGCAGGCATACCCATGCTCAATTAAATAAAAGCATGTCTGCATATGAAGTATGGAGTGGATCCAATACGTATACAAGTATAGCTAAAATGTAAAGTACATAGTGAATCATCTGATCACTACTCATAAGTATAAGTCAAAATCATGTCCAAGTATCACATATAGAAGACTAAGCAATGATGTTGCAACATATATCTGATCACAAAATTCACAACTGAATCTCCAAGTACCAAATCATAAGTGGTGGAACAAATGGTACAGCACGCAACTCGGGAGCCAACATATAAGCTGTTGCTGTGATGAAACTGCAACATATAAGGGTGGATGGTGTCACTAGCAGAAAACTGAAGGAGTTGTCAAAGTGAACCAAAGGATGCTGATGCAAACCTGAGGTCTTCACTGATCACTATGTCACAATTCTACACAATGGGAATAAATGAGTTGAGGTCGACCATGTGAGAAATCGTTTGATTATCGGTCATTGATGTATACTATTAATAAATGTGAGACAACCCACCGATAATGATAATGAGAGTCAAGGTGCCCCAGTACAATCTAGCAAGTGTGGATGAATGAGTTGAAGTTGAACACTTGAAATAATCTATCAATCAGGAGGCAATGATGTATCCTCACTGTCGATAGTGAAGAGTCGGCCACTGATGACTGCAAACCCTAAGGTATTGAAAAAAGGACTCTAGAACTTATTCTGAGAGCAATGAGTTGGAGTCGATGGGAAAATATCTGCTAGAAGGAAGGTATTAAGGCATCCCACATTAGTCCAGCATGAGTGTAACCTGCAAACCAATATTTGGAAGGAATTGGATGAAGTAAAGTGAAGTAACCAACCCGAAGTATGTTTCCAGCATGCACAAGATGCAGCTAGCGTGCGGCAGAAACCCTCTGAACCAAACAATAATGAAAGCTGACAAAGAGGCGAGATATCCACCAATAGGGTCAAATGGAAATGAAGGTATTGCATGAATCCCAGGTGTGATAATGTAAGCTGAAGTCAAACACAAGGGAAACCACTCAGTCAAAGACCCATGGTGTTGATCAAATGTTGAGCACAAAGTTAGCTATCAATGATGTAAATAGGGTCAGGGTGTGGCTCTAGGTTTACTCTCAGAGAAATATGTCATAGTCAATAAGGGAGAAACCCGCCAAGAATTCAGTGGAGACCTTCTCAAACCAACACGAGCAAAGGACCAAATATCTGACGTGATAGAACAAGATATTGACAAGACCGGGAAGGCCGATTGAAAAAATGAGTCAAGAGACACTATATAAAGGCCGAATTAGGTTAACTTCCCCTGAACAAAAGCACGACTCATGTTGACTATGGTAGAAAATTATAACTTTGTATAAGTTTTTCATGCAGGAAGCATAAAAAAATATTCCATATGATTGGAAGAGATAAACAAACGTGGGAGTACTGACTCAAAAACAAGGTTATGGCTTCTCCTAAGTCAAAAACTAAAACCATCCCAAATGGAGAAACACTTAGCTTTTTTGTGCTTTGTTCAAGGGAGACACAACTAACACTGTAGCTTCCATCAAGTATGGAAGTAATATCATGTTCCTGCTCTTTTTCAAATATTTAATTTTTTTGCCTTTTTCATTTTTCAAAGCCTGAAAAAGAATAAAATAATTCTATAGTACAATGGATAGAATGAGTGTCGAAAAACAGATGCACTAGTTCCTGGGATAGGAACAATCCTATGCTCAATGCAAGGTGGCGAAAACTAGTAAGTGACACTCAAAGGAATGTTCCATCCATGGGTAAAGGTGTCAAGTCACAGAAGCTAAGTGATTGCATGGTTAACTTGCACAGAAAGAAATGGTGAAAAGGGGGCTTAAACATGAGTCCAAATGAAGCTAGCTAAATGCCAAGATAAACAAGTAGTCAATATGCAATGCAGTAATACAACTTGAAAACATATGGGAGTCTCTAGGGTAAATAGGCATGTTGGCTTGAGGGGTCTTGACCTAAGTTCAGAGGTTAAGGTTTGCCAACAAACCCCTATACTATTGGCCCTTTCGGTAGTGACCTGCTTGCACAGCCAAATTCTCACCCGAAGCAGAATGGGAGGGTGCTGGAACTAGGTTTCTGCACCCTGGGAGAGGGTAGGTAAGTCAAGAAGAGCTGCATTCAACTTCACAATTACCAAATTTTATATCACAAAACCTAGATCTATATATCCCTTCGCATCCACGTGCGCAATACTAATTAGAATCATAGTAAACAACATATATAGAACAATAACGCAACTATCATAGATATTCTTGCATAAAGTATAATAAACAGATTCAGATCAGATGTCAATGCAGCATAAAAAAATAACACAGTTACTTTCGGAGCTTAAAACAGAACCATGCATAGCATAATAGATATCATAGATTCGCATTAACAGTTTCAAATATTCCAACAACCTTCCCCTTTCATTAATCCTTCAGATCCTTTTACAATATCCAAAACCCAACCAGTGCACACAGCAGTAGGGTTCGCACATAATAGGACTGAGGATCTCCATGAACACAGGCAGTAGGATTCCTTTCCCCCAATAACCCAAATAGATCTACTAATTTGTAATTCGCACCAATCTTAATTCATTGTCCCTATTGACTCAAAATGTCCTTCTATTTATAACAATCTAGCCTAATCTTTCCTGTGGTTCGCAAAAAATGGTCTACCCTTTGACCCATTACAATGCTTTTAGGGCTTTGACCCACCCCAAAAACCTTACGCTAGACTAAAATATGCCAAAAATATACAGAAATACTCAAAACTGTCCCAATTCGCAGCCTTTGGAGGACCCTATTCCAACATTTCCCAAACACAATCTTGTGACTCGTCTTGAGTCACTATGGTGTTGGAGTCTCCACCTGCGCCTATATGGCTACTCCGACCATAGAGTCATTTGATCTGATATAGTTTGAGCTAGCTACCATTGATGTAGCCTGGGAGCATATCACCACGTAGGGTAGCAAGCCTAACCGCTCTGCCATCCATGATCTCCTTAACTGTGTAGGGACCAAGCCAATGCTACTAGAACATACCTGGATGCTTTGAAAACTGGCTATTGTATAAGAGAACCAATTCTCCCTCTGCGAATGTCTTCTAGCGAATATGGTGACCATGCCAGGCTTTATCGCGGGACTTCTGGACTTGCTGATGGAAATTCGCAAGAAACCGATCTTCCTCCAAAACCAGAAGCTGCGCTAAGTGCTCCTCCATGATGACAATTTCTGCCATGTTAGTAAATGTTGTGATACACAGACTAGGAACAATACACTCCATGGGCATAACGACTTCTTTACCATAAGCCATCCTGGAAGGGGTTTTTCGTATTAGCTTCTTGTAGGTTGTTCAATAGGCCTAGAGGACTGATGGGATGCGCACGTCCCAATCACTACGATCAACATTGCATAACTTTGTCAGTGCTTGTTCCAAGATTTTATTAAAAGCTTCAACCACATTGTTGGCCTATGGGTGATATGGTGTACTCTTTGCATGATGGATCTGGAACTCCTTGGTCAAAGCTTGGATTGTTTCATTAACAAAGTGTGTACCTCTGTTGCTCATGAGGATCTTCAGACATCCAAATCTGTTCAGGATTTTTTCAAAGATGAAATGCGCAATGGTATTCGTAGTACAATCCTTTACTGCTTGTGCTTTCGCCCACCTGGTTACATAATCAGTGGCAATAATAATGTGGCGGGCACCCGTCTTCTTCCCTGGTGGGTTGACAGGCCCGATGAAATTGATAGCCTACTTATCAAATGCTTTTAGAGCCATTTGTGGTTGAAGGGGCATTTCATCATTGCGGGATGGCCTCTCCATTCATTGGCATGTATCGCAGGCTTTACAATAATCATGGGCATCACTATGTAGGGTTGGCCACCATAGCCCAGCTCTCAAGATCTTTTGTGTCATTGATTTCCCTACGTAGTGACCTCCTGCTACTCCGTCATGAGCCTCTGCCAAGATAGCATGCCTTTCATGCTCCAAAACATATCGCCACAATACTTCATCTGCTCCCATATTATATAAATTACCTGCGATGATGGTAAAATCTGCTGCCCAAGTGACTAACTCTTTCTGTACTCTGGAGGTGTCATCCCAATAGTCAAGAACTGAATGATATCTGCGAAGTGTGCATCTACTACCTTAATAGTAAATAGTTTCCCATCAGGCAATATGGCTTCTAGGTTGGTTGGCTCCTCGCCAATCTCTATTTGGGACAAGTGATCTGGAGCAACATTCAAATTTCCCAGCTTGACGATGATTTCAAAGTCATACTCCTGAAATAACAGTAGCCATTGGCATATTCCCCCCTCCCAACACAGGATTATTTACCAGGTATTTTAAAATTGAATGGTCTATGAATATCTTGAAGTGTCCTCCTAACAAGTAATGCTGATATTTCTACAAAGCGTAGACCATGGCCAATCCCTCCTGTTATGTGGTGGAGTAGTTGCATTTCACACCAGAGAGTTACCTACTTGCAAAGGCAACCAGATGGTCAATATCTCCTTCTCCCGGCTACATAAGGAAAGCCCCAAGAGCAATGCTCAATGCATCAACGTGAACATAAAATACCTTCTCCCAATCAGGAAATATGAGTAACTTGAAGCTCTTTTGACATTCGTCATTCCAAAAGAATGAAACATCCTTCTTGAGAAATTTTTCCATAGGGGTAGTAATCAGTGCATAGCCTTGAATGAATTTCCAGTAGTAACTCGCGTGTCCAAGGATCGAGTGCAACTGTTTCTCCATGGTTGGTACTGGCAATTTTATGATAACTGCGATTTTGGCAAGATCTACCATCAGTCCTTGCCAACAAACTATGTGGCCAAGAAAGATTCCGAAGGGTACGTAGAAAATACACTTCTTGATATTTATGGAATTCTGGTGTTTCCGACAGGCATATAGCATCATGCATAGGTGTTATGCGTGCGCCTTTACCAGGCTGAAGACAGTCCAATCATCGAAATACACCTCGAGGAACTTGTGGATGAATTCTTTGAAACTGCGACAACAACCCACGAGAAGATAGCCGGGGCATTTTTGAGTCCAAATGGCATGACAGTATACTGAAACGATCCCCACTCAGTGGTGAACGTGGTTTTGTTGCGGTCCTCAGGTGCCATTATGATCTGATGGTATCCTAAGAACCCGTCTGTGAAGGAGTATGCTTCCTGTCCTCCAACGCTGTCTAGGATTTTGTCTGAGAAAGGTGTTGGGAATGGATCATGAACGTAGGCATCATTCAACTTGCACAAGTCCACACATATCTGAATCTCCCCCTTATTTTTTTTCTCTTGAGCCAACATTGGACTGACCCAATCTAATTGTTCAACAGGTTCGATGATAAGTGCAACAAGAATTTTATCGAGTTCATCCTTAACCTTCTACTTATAGTTGGGGTTCAAACTATAAGGTCGTTTCTTTATGGGCCGTGCATCGGGTTTGAGAGTGATATGCATGACCCCTAAGCCCCCCGTAATCCCCTTCAGCTATGAAAACTTTTTCAGGAACAAGTCCTGGTATTCTATAAGTAATTTGGCCACTTTGCCTACTATATCCTCATCCCAGTAGTCCCCAATCTTAGCCAACTTAGGGTGCTCTTTTTTCCCAATGTTTACTTCACGCAGCTTGAGAGGCTTAGTGGCATCTACTTCTTTCAGTGGAGGTCCCTCAACGACTTGCTCCCCTTTCGACTCCGGGATAGAGACAGACCGTGGATCATCTTCACCTTCCTCCCTTTCCAAGCTATGGCAGTTGAAAATATCCTGCATTTGCGTTTCCCAAATCAGCGTCCTGAATACTACATAGGAGTCGGACTTGCCAAACATGAACGTATCATTGCCCTGTAGAGCTTTGTCAATCGCATCGGAACCCCCTATCAGTCTGAATGTTCCTATGAAGTCATTATTCAGAGTTTCCCAATGGTGGGTGCATTGATGTAGCTCCACATCCAAGTACCATGCAGTAGGGATTGGACCCAACACATGATTGAATAAGTGAACCCACTCTTATGTAGTTCGGTCGCCCCACGTCTTCATCCACGCAACCACGTGTTCACGTGGATCCCCTGGGCCAAGGAACATCTTGACCCATACGTTTGTCAGAGTCTCAAATCACAAGAGCATCATGTCGCGAAAATCCCCCCACTCCTGGAACACCCCCTTATGCGTATCCCACCACCATGCAGGGGTTGCCTGCATAGCTAGTTTAAGGGCCCATAACCTTCCTTCTCTGGGAACCTTGGCTTCAAACGCTTGAAAAAAGTCTGTAACATTACCAGAACCATAAAAGTAAGGTAGATCTATTACCTCTAAGGAAATGCAGCGGAATTTCTTTGTGACTCGAAGACATTGCAGTGCAGAGACATCATGTAACTAGTTTTTCTAATTCTCTATCTCCCCATCGAATTCAAAAAAGCATTCACTGTCCTTTTCCCAGCAGAGTACTCCATCTACCATGGGGTTGATCCAATCTTCATCCCGTGCAGTCAACTTATAGATGTGATCCACATCCTCTTCATCATGCACCGGCTCTTTGTATCGTTCACCTTCCCCAAGATCTAATGTTACTATTAACCTTGTACCATTATTTTCAAATACCATGCTTCTCTTCTTCAAGTTAATGATACCTCCCATATCTATGGCCCAGTCTAACCTTAGAAGCACAGGGTAGGGGTCTTCATCTTCTACAATCTAAATGACTTCAAAATCATCCTAGACCTTGACCCCTGCGATATCCACCATGATCTTCGATAGTATCCCCAAGGGTATGATCTTCTGCTGATTGGCCATACGCAGCTGGATAGTGGACCATTCCAACATAGGTTACCCCATTCATTGCCAAGTATGTTTAGGTAATACATTCGCATTTGACCCTAGGTCTAAAATAACCTGATCCATCTCGTAATCACCAGTCTGCGCAGTCAACCGCATCTCCCTACTAGTGCGTTTTTTATATCTATATAGTTTGTGTATGTCCTTGACTTCCGGAGGGAGGCTAGGTCATGTTGTGCAGCTATCTATTAATGCCTGGAGATTTTCCACAGCCTTTGGGTTGCACATTAGCTTCATACATGCCTGTAAAAAGGGTTTGACGTCCTTATCTACCTTGAGGTCTCCCAGCGGCTACTGTAATATCCCAAAATAGGGAAATTCTACAACAATGAGAATATCTTAAGATATTCTAAATTTGGAGCTACAACAAGAAATCAACTCATAAGAGTGTATGTAACACACATCCATTATATTACAACCATAGCAGCAAATTATGCCTTCATATAATATCACCAAGCGGGGAAAAGTAGCAATATTGGCCCCAAAAACGTTATTTTCTAAATATTGAGTTATAAAAGTGAAAAATAATGGCCGTGTCCCTTAGAATATGTAATAAGGGCCTCAAATGCAAAATATTTTCAGAAAAAATGTCTTCAGCCTAGTTAAATAGGCCTCCCATGCTGAAACAGCTTAAAATTTGATGAAACCCCAAGACTACAACACACATAATTTACTGCATAAGAGACTGTGCAGTTCATTTGAGGGTTATGCTTAGAAAATGGAGAGACAAATCCTATCTTCTATTATATTACTCAATGAGGCATAAAAACAGAGATCTAGTCTCTTTTTACATAGATCCAGGATGACTCGGCAAGGGTTTCTTGACAGAAATGATATAAAAGAAAGAACTTTTGTAGATCTATGGCTGAATCACGCTATATAGCTAAAGCTCTACATAAAAATTGCTGAACATGCAAAGAAATGGATATAGAATGTTCTTTCTTCCACCACATTCCACTCCATTTATTTTGTCCATTATTAATCCCAGGCTCAAATGATCAATGAAATTAGTTAAAATTTCTTTAAGAATGAATATTATGACTAACTTGCTATGTTTTTATGATTTCGTCATTATAGTGCTTTTTGAACTAGGACTAGCTACAGAATGCAGACATTCTGTAGCTAGTTGCCAATTCTGCAGCCGTCTTCATGTTTAAGCAGGTTCCAGATGTCCTCTCAGAGAAAACCACACATGGTCATATTCCACATCACGCCTTTAGCATTTGTTGCTCTCCATGAAGATTGAACGGAATTCTGTACGTGGTTATGCACGCGGGAACTCAAACAAGGAGATAGACTCCTAATAGGACAAGGACAGTCCAGATGTCCTTTGTCATATTACGATGCCACCTTTAGAGTTCTAGTTCGATTTTAATATGGAAAGACAGTAATCCCTATATTATCTCAAGTTCTGTTATGTAAATTTGCTATAAATGTAGCTCGGGAAACCGAGAGACAAGGTTAGATTTTTGTTAGATTTTATGGTTGACTGCTAGATCTTTGAAGTCCGAGAATACTCTGTTTTGAAGTGATTCCTCTTTAATGAAAGAAGCAGCATTTCCTTGAACGCGTTGAGTCGATCTTGAGCTAGATTTCGTGCTACTCTGGTGGTAGAGGGCCCCTACCTCCTGAGCGGCCTTGTTTATACAATAGATAAGTATTTTAGTCTTGTTTTTATTTCTAGTTTAGGCAAGTTTCTGAAGTTTATGTTCATACTTGTTTTCGTTAATTATCACAGTTGGACTTACTCTAATAAGCTCTTCCAAAATATAATTATGATGAATAATGCATAGCTATGGTATTGTAGGTTTTTATTTCATTTTCTTTCGTTAATTATCACAGTTGGACTTACTCTAATAAGCTCTTCCAAAATATCATTATGATGAATAAGGCATAACTGTGGTATTGTAGGTTTTAGTTGCTAGTTTACACTAAGTGGCATAGCCAATCTTACTCTTACAAAGCTCTTCCAAAATATCATAACAATGAGTAAGAAGTAGCTGTGGTGTCTTAGATTTTAGTTGTATTTGCTTTCAGTCTTGTGTTTATGTTCAAATGCTTTGAATAATACAGCCATACTTGTTCTCACAAACTCTTCCAAAACATCATTCATACTGAACGAGATGGGCTGTAGAATTCCTTAGGTTAGTTGCATGTTAACTTAGTTATAGCACTCCGGAGGTAGAATGCATGTGATTCAGCTCTGTCATTTCATTTCCAGTTTGATAATGGATTTTTAGTCTAACATTGTTCACTGTACTTCAAATAGACTAGTGGCACTCTAGTTTAGTTTTAGCTCGTTGTATTAGCACTCCACTTTAGTTGCCATCCATTGCATTTTAAATCATATTAGTTGTTAAATTTAAATACCACGGTCTTCATTATTTACAAAACTTCTTTTGTTCCAACCTCATATTAATACATAATCATTTGGACAGGAGTTGGTATCAATCTAAGACCTAGAGTATTTTGCAACCTTTTTACCATTTCACAAACAAGCCTTTTCTCAAAAGACCATTCTAAAAAGGAAATCTATAACTTCTGAGTGAGGCCTAGTGGTGTTAAATTGAGTTGCAGAACAGAATTAGAAGCTAGTTTAGAATAGAAATCTTATGGTGCTACAAATGTTCTTTTCCAAATATATTCCAATAGACCTTTAATCATGGATGAGATGTTGTAACATTGTAAGTTGATTGTTTGATTGTTTAGTTAGGAGAATTTCATTTACACTTAACTTGCCCATTTCTCAAGCTCTTCCAAAACATCTTTAATGAATGAATTGGACAAGTTTAAGCTCATGCTGTGATTTATTTCCTTAATGTCATTATCAATCTTTGTATTTGTTGTTTGCTAGCCATAGTTAGGCTTTGTTCTGTTTTAATATTTGCATTTGTTATTCACCACCCATAGTTTATGCCAATAGCTTCTTCTCACCAGCATTTCGTTCCTTCCCTTTCCAGACATAAAACCATAAAAAACCAAAAACATCATAAAACACTAGACACAACGTAGTGAGAGACAAATACCTAGGCACATATAGTGCACCACACTTCAGCAGTTTACCAACCTTGGTTGACAATTAATGAACTCAATTTAGGAGACTAGGTTGAGCACAAACATTTTGGCACCGTTTCCGGTGAAGTGTAACTAGGTAGCCTTATTTCTTAACTCCCAAAAACAATGATATGCGTAGAGAGAGAGACTCAAGGGGTAAATTCATAAGAAGTAGAAGCAGAAGTTTGATTCCTAGAACACCACTTGTTTCATCAAGATCTAGAGCCAGCACATCTCCAACTTCGACCCACATTCCATCCCTTACTAATCCTAGACTCCCAAAGGACTTAGGATTAGATATTCCATTAGAAAGACCTTCCATTTCATCCACTGAACCTGCCTTAGAAGAGGATTCAAGAACCTCTGCTAGAGACACAAACTTTTCCACTTCCACAGAAGAATCAACTATGGCAGAAGAAGGGGGAGGAGAAGTCTTTAATGGAGAACACACATTATTTGGAGGGGGTATAGGTAGAGGTAGAGGAGAAGGAGGTAGAGGTGCAGAAGGAGAAGGAGGTAGAGGAAGAGGTAGAAGAGAAATGGGAAGCTCTTTTGGGTTTCCTATAGTAGATGAAGAAACCAATACAACTATGAAAAACATTTCACCCTCTGTCCTTCCAAACTTCTATGGACTTAAAACTAAAGATCCTGAAACCTTCCTATTTGAATTTGAAGTCCTATGTAGAACTTATGACTACTTACAAGATGCTCAAAAATTGAAATTATTCCCTTCAACCTTGAAAGGATGATGCGAAAATGGAAGGTACTTGAAAAGGGCGCAAGGTATCCATTTTCAATTATGTAAATGAGTGCAAACATATTCTAAGTTTAAATCTGAAAATGTGAGAACTTCATATTTCTAATACAGAGATTGACTGTAGGGGCATTTATCGGATATTTCACCTTTCAAAGAAAGGATGAATCCAGAGGCTACCTGGCCCTCTTACAGACTCTGCCTAAAGAAAATATAGAAGTAATCACTCAGATTTAATTAAAATAATCTTGCTTTAAACTTGACATTATGCGGAAATTTAGCTTGCAAATGGTGTATGTCTTTTCACTATTTATGTATCTTAAGTGTAATTGTTTTTGCTGAAACTTAACATGGGTATCAGCAACAATATTCAGCAATATAATATCAAAACACAACAGCAATATGATATAGGAGTTCACCCCAACTCTTGGGCTACATCTCTTGGATCAAGCCTCCCAAAATGGGCTTGTCCTCTTGTATTAAAAGCTCTCAAATGCAATACAAGATTATAAGTGTCTCAATAGACAAATATGAATATATAAACTGATTCAGAAGGCAGGAAAAAGCTAAGAATTCCTTTTCAAATTCACTAAACAGTGAAAGATTACCATAAACAGTGATTTCTTCATCAATGTCCTGCTGGTGCTTTGAACTTCTCTGCAACTTTTCGGGCTGTAGAAGTCCTCAAATGCCTCTGAAACTTCTTCCAATGGCTTCAGAAGGTAGAAATTATCTGAAATAGAGCTTTGGTTCGCCTCCAACTGATAACCACAACTCCAAATAGCTCCAAACCCAAAATGGCCCTGATGGCCCTGAAAACTCTCCTAAAGGTTTTCGGCCTCTGAAAATATTCAAACAGAGCTAAGACCTATTCCAATGGCTCTGGAATGCAGGAAATAGTCGAAAATGACTTTTGGTTCACCAAAAAAGGTTGCCCACAGCTCAACCAAACTCAAAACCCAAAATGGCCCTAGTGGCTCAAAAATCTTCTCCGAAGCTAAACAGGTCGAAAATGAGCTCCAATGGCTTTGAAACCTGCGCCATTGAGTCAAAAAGGCTGAGAAAATACGAAATCAAAAATAATTTAGTTCCAAAAGGTTGAGTAATGAGAAAGTTATGACCAAAACAACTTTGCCCCAATTTCCTCGACTAAATGTGGGGCAACTGCCAGTTAACTCCACTAAAAGTGGAAGTCCACCTAAATTTGGGAGCGCCTCCAGAATCTCCGCCATATTAAACTCCACTTAACTGAAGCTTAATTAAATATTAAACTTGAGATTAGGCTCCTTAAGCGCTCTTAATCATTAAGCTCCCACACTGGTCATATGATGAGGTTCCATGGGAGGAGAGTTGGCCCCTCCGTGCTCCGCTGGACCCACTCCACTAAAAGTGCAATAAATTCTTCATACGGTGTCCATTTTTTGAACCGTTTGTAGTGCCGGAATCAAGAAGACGAGACCTATGCAACCATCTTGGTTTCAATCAATTTTGAGAACTTTCATTTTTGAGCTTTTTCCCAAGCTCAGATTTGAGCTCCTGATCACACCTCCCAAATGAGAGGCTTTTGGTCCCCAAAAGCTTACTGAAATGCTGAGCTGAACTGTAGTACAGAAAATGAGAGAATAAAAACATCCTCTTCTCTTCAGCCTTCAAAAATTTTCCTGAATTGCCAACTGTTCACATGGCGAATTTTGCTGAATGAGCCATGTACTTGTGCCAAATCCTGACCAAGTTTTCTCGCCATACCAATCTGCCAGAATGAAACCAGCAATGAAACTTGCTGAACTTTGTGCCCTCTTTGCTTGCATGCCTTTCCAACTCATGGAATCTTACACTGCTTTGCACTGACACTTCGTTCTTTGCACCAAACGACACCAAAAGCATCTTGTGCAACATACGACATCAACAACAAGTTGACAATGAAATGTGCTATACAATTGACACACAAAATCTATAACAAGTGTGCACACAACCGACACAAGTCGATAAACATGTATGACACAATCAACACAAGTCGATAAACAACAAGATACATCTTGACAAACACATGTGTATGTATCATGTACAATGAACTATATACAGTTCGCTAATTACACATACAACCTCTATGTACATGTGCAACTTCAACTCTTCTTTTTCAAATACCAACAAGTACATCATCCCAAAAACATGTGGGTGATCAAGAGCTGAACCAAAAGACATTGCTGCAACATAAGTGAGTATCATACTCATCTTTTAAACCTCCATGGCGAAATTTTGCAACAACAAAGAAATTCCTTCAACTGAAACTTCTTATACATGCAATCTGGCATCAATTTTTCAACTGAAATACATGCATACCAATCTGAAATTTGCATGTACAAAATGAGTAATGACTTACTGCATTAAGAAGTTAATCCACTTCCTACCAAGCCAAATCCATGGTGTATTTTGTTGCAACTGCACTTCTTCATGTGAATCTTTCATTTCCACATTGATAATGGACTCCATAAATCCACTTACGTCAAGCTTTTTGTCATCTAGCTGCATGTGCTTTGGACGATTTGTTGGATGCAATGACCAACAATGAGAGACAACATGTCCCTTCTTTTGGCAAAAAGTGCATGTCATATGCACATTCTTTGAAGGTAGTCTTTGCTTCATCTACTTCTTGTGTGCCTTCTTCCTCATCCAGCATCTCGAAACATGATGGTTAAATTGACCACAAAATGTACAAGAAATCCTCTTATGCTGCTTTGCATGCTTGCCATAAGCTGCATGTCTACCATCTTCTTGCTGCAACAAAGGCTTCAAACAATGGTAAGGAAGATTGCCATCATGACATTGATGTAATTGAGAACTTGGGAGAAATTTTCTCTTCAAATTTGCATCACATTCTTGAATGCATGTGCTCAAAGCTTCGCCATTAAGTTGCTCATAGCCAAGACCAATATTCTTGGGACGCTCCACAACACAAATAGGCTCAACAATGCCTTGTGCATGCTTTCCCAAACCTTTGCCTTCTTGATAGCCCATCTTCAACATCAATTTGGACCCAATACCTCTTGTGTGCCTTTCAAATGAACCAACACACTTTTCAATAGAGGAAACTGAAGACAAATCAGACTGATTTACCTCATGATTTACATCCTGAAGATGAGGTATTTTCTTGGACAAAGCTTCTTGAGCTTGAAGAAGCTGCAACTCCATATCATGCAATCTTTGAAGAATGGCTTCTTTCTCTTCCTGCATAGCTAGCAATTGTGCACGAAGCTTAATGCTTTCTCTTTGATCCTCAAGGAGAATCTGCACCATGTCCTTCACCTTAAAGAACTCATTCTTCATGTCATCATTGAAGAATCTCATGAAGGAGGAAACTTCACTTGTATCAGAAGTTGACATTATGTAAATGGTCAAAACAACCAAAAGGAACTTCCAAAGAAAAGTCCTCAAAGCTTTCAAACAAACGACAAGCTTTTGACCAAATGCCTTCAACTCTTGGAGAGGGTTAACACCAGCTATCCCAAAATGATCTCAAGCAAACTCATGCACACAATAAAACAGTCAAGGTTGATTGCACAAATGCTCAAAATATAAACTAAACCAGAGATTGACTGAAGTAGCATTTATCTACTACGCAATTGTATAACAAAAGCGGTTCGAAGGCTTCCTGGCTTGCTTCAGACTCTGTCTATAGTTTATATAACTTTTCCTAGAGCATATAAACAGCAAAAACCTGCTCTGATACCATCTGATCTGAAAATGGAAGGTACTTGAAAAGGGTGCAAGGTATCCATTTTCAATTATGTAAATGAGTGCAAAAATACTCTAAGTTTAAATCTGAAAATGTGAGAACTTCATATTTCTAATACAGAGATAGACTGTAGGGGCATTTACCGGATATTTCACCTTTCAAAGAAAGGATGAATCCAAAGGCTACCTGGCCCTCTTACAGACTCTGCCTAAATAAATAATAGAAGTAAACACTCAGATTTAATTAAAATGATCTTGCTTTAAACTTGACGTTATGCGGAAATTTAGCTTGCAAATGGTGTATGTCTTTTCACTGTTTATGTATCATAAGTGTAATTTTTTTTGCTGAAACTTAACATGGGTATCAGAAAAAATATTCAACAATATAATATCAAAACACAATAGCAATATGATATAGGAGTTCACCCCAACTCTTGGGCTACATCTCCTGGATCAAGCCTCCCAAAATGGGCTTGTCCTCTTGTATTAAAAGCTCTCAAATGCAATACAAGATTATAAGTGTCTCAATAGAAAAATATGAATATATAAACTGATTCAGAAGGCAGGAAAAAGCTAAGAATGCCTTTTCAAATTCACTAAACAGTGAAAGATTACCATAAACAGTGATTTCTTCATCAATGTCCTACTGGTGCTTTGAACTTCTCTGCAACTTTTCGGGCTGTAAAAGTCATCAAATGCCTCTGAAACATCTTCCAATGGCTTCATAAGGTTTAAATTATCTGAAATAGAGCTTTGTTTCACCTCCAACTGATAACCACAACTCCAAATAGCTCCAAACCCAAAATGGCCCTAGTGGCCCTGAAAACTCTCCTAAAGGTTTTAGGCCTCTGAAAATATTCAAACAGATCTAAGACCTGTTCCAATGGCTCTGGAATGTAGGAAATAGTTGAAAATGACTTTTGGTTCACCAAAAAAGGTTACCCACAGCTCAACCAAACTCAAAACCCAAAATGGCCCTAGTGGCTCAAAAAGCTTCTCTGAAGCTAAACAGGTCGAAAATGAGCTCCAATGGCTCTGAAACCTACGCCATTGAGTCCAAAAGGCTGAGAACATATGAAATCAAAAAACAAATCGTTCCAAAAGGTTGAGTAATGAGAAATTTATGACCAAAACAACTTTGCCCCAATATCCTCCACTAAATGTGGGGCAACTGCGAGTTAACTCCACTAAAAGTGGAAGTCCACCTAAATTTGGGAGCACCTCCAGAATCTCTGCCATATTAAACTCCACTTAACTGAAGCTTAATTAAATATTAAACTTGAGATTAGTCTCCTTAAGCGCTCTTAATCATTGAGCTCCCACACTCGTCATATGATGAGGTTCCATGGGAGGAGGGTTGGCCCCTCCGTGCTCCGCCATACCCGCTCCACTAAAAGTGCAATACATTTTTCATACGGTGTTCGTTTTTCGAACCATTTGTGGCATTGGGATCGTATTGTTGAGGCCTATCCCGTTGCTCAGGTTCCAAATCAATTTGAGCACTTTAATTTTTGAGCTTTTTCCCAAGCTCGGTTGAAGGAAGCTCTGATCAAAGGAGCAGCATTAAAATGGTTTATGAGTTTGATCAACAGTTCTATTAGGAAATGGGAAGACATGAAACAAGAATTTATAGAGAGGTATTTGGATTACTGTATGCCAGTCAACCATAAGGAGGAAGTTTTTAAAATGTTACAAAAAGAGGATGAAAATTTGGAAGATTTATTGGAGAGGTTTAAGTATAACATCAAGAGGGAAAAAATGGAAAACTTAGATCAAGACGCTTTGAAATCTCTCTTATTGAAGACAATTAGGGATGAATGGTTAGATATCCTTAACATGATGGGAAAAGGGGATATATCTCAGCTCACATTACCTGAAATAGCTGAATTATGTATCAACCTTTCAAGAGGAAAATCTAAAACTGTAAAAGGACCAAGAGACCCTGCTCTTGCAAGGGCAAGTAAGTCTGCTTCTGGGACAGTAAGTAGGGCAGAAATAGGGCATATGCTTGATGAATTCAAATCTGAAATTTTAGGGAGTCTTAGTGAACAAATAGACACCCTTAAGTTACAAAACAAGAAAAAAGTTGAATCTGATGCCTTAGCAATCTTTTGTCCCAAATGTAGAAAGAAGCATGCCTTGAGAGAATGTCCTTTGGATGCAAAATTTGTAGAGACCTGTGTAATTTGTTCAGAAAAACATGAAACCAAGAGATGTCCTTCACTTCCTGGTCTTAAAGCTGTCTTTCAAGAGGAAACTCCTACAAATTCCATAGAATCTCTCAATTTTGTCTCTAGAAGGCCTTGGCAAGGACCTCAAACACAAGGATTCCATGATCAAATGTATAACCAACCTCCACCAAATTGGAATTCTTGGTAGCAACCTTGGCCCCAATTTCAAAATCAATCTCAAGCTTGGGCACAAGGAGCACAAAATCCCTATGGAAGATACTCTCAGTACTATCAGTATCCACCATCCTATCCACCATATCCACATTTTCCTCAACAACAAAATCCTCAAAATCCACAACATCAAAATCAACCACTTCCATTACCATTTCCTCAAAAATCAAATCAGTTGCCTGCTCAACCCATACCAAACCCCAACAATAAAAATCCTCATAATACATATATGATAGAAGGCCAACAATTTCCAACTTATTTAATTACTCCTCTAGATCTTAGTGATGTTCAACTTAGGTCTGGAAGAATACTTGAAAAGAGGAAACCTTCTGTGATTATACAAGAACAAGACAACTCTGAGGAAGATTCTCTATGAGAAAATAAAAGTCTTGAAGAAGACACATCTTTTCAGGACCCAAAAATTGAAAAATCAAAACAAAAAGAACCAATAATTTCAACTCCTATATTAGAGCAGCCATCAACATCCACTCCTACACCTCCCTTTCCAGAAAGATTAAAAATTGATAGAGGTGTAGAAAAACAAATTATGGTGCCTAATTATGATTTCCTAGATGAGCTAAGAAATGTTTGCATTAAGATTCCATTATTACAAGCCATCAAGGAAATCCCAATTCTAGCAAAAACAATAAAGGAGTTGAGCATGAAGAAAACAAGAAAAAGAATAAGAGAAACAAAGAAAATTCAACTGGCAGGAAAAATAGCAGACATTATGATGGGCAAGATTTCTATTCCAAAGTATCTTGACCCAGGAAATCCAGTTGTTAAAATTCACATCAATGGAATTGAAATCCAAAACACACTCATTGATTTAGGAGCAGCAATCAATATCATGAGTAGACAAATCATGGATAAGCTGAAACTTCCTAATCTTCTCTTTACACCCACATTATTACAATTAGCAGACAGATCTGTGATCAAACCTGATGGGGTAATAGAAGACATTCCGGTGTCCCTAGATTCTTGGGAGTACCCTGTGGATTTCATGATCCTAACTCCTAAGAATAATCTAGGAGGGCATCCAATTATATTAGGAAGACCTTGGTTAGCTACAGCTGATGCTTTCATTAGTTGTAGATCCGGTGATATGTACATCTCTTATGGTAGTTCAACTAAGAAATTCACTTTGTATCCTCCAGCAAGGACAATTACAGATTTAGATGATACTCAATGGATAGAGGATGAAGAAGACTTACAACCTCTCTTCACAATTTCAGAAATTAGTGAAGATAGTCAAATTCTGAATACTTTAGAAAAATTTGAATCCTCTTCGGAACATAAACATGACCAATTTCAAGAAGAATCCAACATTGATTTTTTGTCATCAAGACAAATGTCTCTTCATTCTATGGATAAATTTGGCAGCTCTACAAGTGAGATATTTCCAGGCAAAACTTTAAACATAAACAAGAACCTAGAAAAATCTCAACAAGAAGAGCTAGTCAAGATCTTACAAAGACATTCTTCTGCATATGCATGGGAGTACACTGATATGAAAGGGATAAGCCCCAATACTTGCACTCATCACATCTACATAGAGGAAAATTGTAAACCAATCAGACAACCTCAGAGAAGGATGAATCCAAATCTTAGGGAGATTTTTAAGGAAGAATTGCAGAAATTGTTAAATGTTAACTTTATCTATCCCATTTCAGATAGTCAGTGGGTTTCTCCTTTGGTAATTGTGCCAAAGAAAAATGGTAAATGGAGGGTATGTATTGACTACCGAGAATTAAACAAAGCTACTCTTAAAGACCATTTTCCCTTACCTTTCATAGATCAAGTGTTAGATACCTTAGCTGGCAAAAAGTACTTCTCATTTCTAGATGGGTTTAGTGGTTATAATAAAATTCAAGTAGCACTTGAGGACCAAGACAAAACCACATTTACCTATCCTTGGGGTAATTATGCTTACCGAGTATTTCCATTTGGATTATGAAATGCACCTGCAACATTTCAAAGGGCAGTATTAGGAATTTTTTCAGATCTAATACATGATTGTGTAGAGGTATATATGGATGATTTCATAGTTTATGGAAACACATTTGAAGAAGCCTTAGAAAACTTGGAAAAAGTTTTAAAAAGATGTAAAGAAGCAAATCTTTCACTTAGTCATGAGAAGTGTTTTATGATGTTTACTGAAGGAATTGTTTTAGGACATCACATTTCAGGGGATGGGATTAGAGTTGATGAGTCAAAAGCTGAAGTCATCTCTAACTTATCTATTCCAAGTTGTCAAAAAGATGTTAGGAGTTTTCTAGGATTTACAGGATATTATCGAAGGTTTATAGAAAACTTCACCAAGATAGCATCTCCACTTTTCAAATTACTTACCAAAGATTGTGAATTCAAGTGGAATCCTGATTGCTAGTTAGCCTTTGAGACCCTGAAAACAAAAATATCTGAAGCACCTATTTTAAGGGGACCTAACTGGAAGTTACCTTTTCATATTTCAACAGATGCCTCGGATACAGCTCTAGGAGCAGTATTGGGACAAAAATACCCGATTCCTTATGCCATCTACTATACCAGTAAAAATTTGACTCCTTCAGAGTTAAACTATACTGTAACTGAAAAAGAGTTTTTAGCTGTTGTTCATGCCATAAACAAATTCAGACACTATATAACAAGCTATGAAACTTTTGTTCACACAGATCACTCTGCAATTAGATATCTAATGAACAAATCAATTACTAATGGCAAAGTCATAAGATGGTTATTGCTTTTACAGGAATTCAACATTACCATTCTAGATAGGCCAGGAAAACAAAACACAGTAGCTGATTTCCTATCTAGACTCCAAAACATCAAAGACAATACTCCAGTTGAAGATCAATTCCCTGATGAATATCTTTTTGCAATTTCTACTCAGACTCCTTGGTTTGCTGACATTGCTAATTATTTAGTTTTAGGGAAATTTCCTTCAATAATGAATGCAAGAGAGAAAAGAAAAATCATTTATGACAGTGCAAAATATTCATGGGTTGCTAATGAGTTGTACAGGACAGGTCTAGATTTTATCATCAGGAGATGTGTTCGGGAAGATGAGATGCCTGAGATTCTCAAAGCATGTCATGATGAACCTTGTGGCGGACACTTTGCTGATAAGAGGACAACCTATAAGATCCTTCACTTAGGATATTATTGGCCATCCCTTTTCAAAGATGCTAAAGAGTATGTCAAAAGGTGTGACAGTTTCCAAAGGGTAGGGAAACCTTCTCCTTCAGGTGAGATGCCATTACAGCCTCAGGTACATATTGAACCTTTTGAAAAATGGGCTCTGGATTTTGTAGGACCTATTAGTCCTCCATCAAGACAAAAGAGATATATATTAGTTTGCACTGATTATGTTACCAAATGGGTAGAGGCTAAGCCATTACTTTTTGCTAATGAAGCATCTGTAGTTAATTTTCTTTTTAAGGATATTTTTACTCGTTTTGGTGTCCCAACAGAAATTGTTACAGATCAAGGAGCTCAATTCATATCAAGGCTAGTGGAACAAATGATGGAGAGGTACAAAATAAGACACAGAAAATCTACTCCCTATCATCCACAAGAAAATGGTCAAGTGGAATCTACTAATAAGGTTATTGAAGGGATCCTAACAAAGACTATCCATTTACATAGAAAAGATTGGGTAGATAGGCTTCCTGAAGCCTTGTGGGCCTATAGAACTACATGGAGAAGCACAAAAAACCATACTCCTTATGAACTTGTTTATGGAAAGCAAGTTTTTTTTCCCATAGAGTTCCAGATTCAAACTTTCAAAATGGCAGTTCAGCTAGGACTTGCTCTATTAGAGGCACAAAAGCATAGATTGGAGCAGATTAATGAATTGGATGAGATCAGACAAGATGCAGTTCAGAAAACCAGTATAGTCCAATAGCAGAGGGCTAGATGGCATGACAAGTACATCAAGGAAAAGAAGTTCAAAGAAGGTGACTGGGCTCTCTTGTTTGATTCAAAGTTCAAGGATTTTCAAGGTAAATTTCAAACACATTGGCTTGGGCCATATGAAATTGTGAGAATTTTTTACAATGGAGCAATAAAAATCAGGACAATAGATGAAGAAGAAGTTACTTTTCTTGTGAATGGTCATAGATTGAAGCTGTATCACAAACCACTCTCAAGAGAAGAATTTGTCAGGAAGTTCCAGGAAAACAGTGATGTGAAGTTAATGAAGAAGAATATTTCTTCTTCATCAACTTAATTGAATTTTCTGAAGTCAGACATATTGAAAAAAAATAAAATAAAAAATAAAATAAAAAAGAAAAAAGAAAAGAAAAGTATAGATATGAAAACCAATCACTGATTGACATGTTTATACAGAAAAGATATAGTGAAAATCAGAATCTTTCTGACACTCTAACTTTTCCATTTTTATTTTTTTTACAAGCAGCTGTTACAAAATCATAAGTGCAGATCCATTTCACTTATGATCCATCTCATTTCACTTCATTTCATTCCATACTTCATTCATTTCATTCCATTCATTCATCCACACTTCATCCATTTCACTTCATGGTCCACTTCATTTCCATTTCAGATCTTTAAGTTTGATCTCCTTTCTGCAATTGAATAATACACAACAGAAATTGCAGGGCACTTTTTCACTCCATTTTCATAAGTTGTGATCCATTCCACTCCATTATTCATTTCATTCATACTCCATACTACCATATTTCATTATTCATTTCATACAACCTTTCATCATTCCAGCTTCAAACCATATTTCAAGTCTTCTACAGGTACATTCTGCAATCAGTTGGACATTCTGCAGCTAGTCAAACATTCTGCAGCCAGGCAGACATTCTGCAGCCAGAGAGCCTGAAAGCACTGGCTAGTAATCATTTGATTTGCAACAAAATGATCCTGCATATCCATGAACAAGAAAAATCAAGAAGGTTATGAAGACTCAAAAAGTAATTATTTTCAGGGGAGAGCAAAGCATATGAAGATCACAAGAAAATCAAAGCAAAGGCAAAGGTATGAAGTGATTATAATGACATATCATGAAAAAATTTAGCGTAGTTTAGTTGTATATTATTCAAAAAGTGTTTTAATTAATTTTGTTGATCTTGCCTAACAAACCTCCCGCAAAAACTTTGGATAAAACTCCTTCTGTTCCACCATTTCAAAACCCATATCCGATCATCATTTCAAAATCTAAACGGTTAAAGTGCTGAAGTGATTGGATTAGTCACATCACTAAGCATTTAATGATGATTTTTGAATTCGTTACAAAATATCTCCGCGGTCTTTCCTTCTGTGATATCTTTCAACTCATATACATCATCCTCACCTCATTATATTCATTCCGTAACCACTCCATATCACTCTTTCCCGTAGCCAACTTTTAACCATTTCGGTCTGTGAGACATAGGCATCTCTGTAACAACCATTGTCACCGTGAACAGAGGAAACATTTGTGGAGAAAAAACAACTTGTTAACGACCATTCTCACCGTGAGCAGAAGACTAGTGAATTGAAGATTGAAGAAGAGTTATGGGCCTCATCGTGAGAACTGAACCAGTTGGCACTAAGTACTTGGAAGGCTATCCCCAAATCAGAGAAATCTTACAACAAGCAAGATGGTTGCAATTCCTTGAAAAATTCAGTGGCTTCCACAAAGAGGTTACTAAAACTTTTGCAAGATCTTTTAATGGAGCCGAGGTTGAAGTTGGAGATATTAAATTCACTGTCACAGAGGCTTTTATTGCAGAAGCAACAGGATTTCCTAGACAAGGAGAAAGGTGGTTTAAGAACAGAGAATTCCATAATGAAGCATGGAAACAGATACTCAAGTCACCAGGTATGGATGTCACCGTTTTAGTAAATAACCCCCCTCTTTTATTTAATATTAGTAATAATACTAAATAAATGGGGACCCTTAGTTAAAAAATCCAAAAAAATCAATTAGGATTTGTTTTCCTTTTCAAATAAAACTTTCTATCATAAACTTAGGGAAATCCCTTAGAAAGAACATTAAGAAACACTTAAGTTTATGATAGATTACAATAAAATTGTTCTTTAAACAAAATAGCGCATCCATCGCAAAATGGTATATATCTTTTATAAAACTGAAAATGCGATTTTGCGCTTTTGCGATAATGCGATCCCAAAAAAGCCTATACAATAAACATATTGGTCGCAGATCGCATAGCGCAGAAAACAGAAATGTTAAACGAATACCTTTTGCGCTATTTACAATTTTGCGCTTTTGCGAGATTTGCGATGTGCGCTTTTGCGCTATTGCGCAATTTGCGCTTTTGCGCTATTTACAAAATTGCAATGGTTTCATTTTGCGATATTGAGACATTGCGATATTGCGATATTGCGCAGCAAATTTCAGATTGCAATGTCGCAGATTCATAGATTCATAAAAGCGCGTTGTTCAAAGAAAATCTTCCCATATATCAATATCTGTTATGCGCTTTAATGATTGGATTAAATGAATGGATTGTCAATTAATGGTAAATGAGATTTTGTTTTGATTGAAAGTCGTTTCATGTTATAATAATATATTTCATCCGCCTTTGCATTTAAAACAATCTCATCACCTTTCTCATGCCATTACTCTCATTTAACTCATAAAACGCAGGCACGAAGGAGCAAACGTCTATACAAAGCTTTCACAGAACACTATGGGTAAGAAAGAGAAGAGCTCGAATTTTGAAAACAGAGAAATGGCTTCACTATATGCAGACACCGCTTGCAATAAGGATGCCGGTATAACCACATGGGAAGGAATGTATAATTTGCTGGAAGAAGAAAATCCTGTGGTATTGAAAGTTGCGGCTACAGCAGGTTCCAGTAATACGTCTGAGGCAACTCTTAAAGAACTGGCTTGCTCATTTCTGCATAGGATAGCGGCAAGGTCGAGGATTCTCCCATATACAGACATGGTGAAATGGGTGCTAGACAGCACAAATATTTCAGACAGGCAATTTAGAACTCCATCTCAAGAGCTAATCGGGTCATTCACCACGGAAGATGTGAGGCTGATGTATAAGTTGCCGGAACCTCAGGCGACTTATAATAAGCAATTCATGGAAGATTTTGCCAGAGAACATGCAAATTTGTCAGAATGCACACAAGAGTGGACTAAAAGAGATGAGCCATTGAAGAAAAACAAACAAGGTATGTATAGTACTGGTTCACTTACCTCGCCTTATTGTTTTGCTGCTGCCATGTTATGCAGGCTTTTTGGAAAGCCTGACATAAATATGATCTTGCCTGAATGGCTCCCTTTGTTGAATGCTGTCGTTAATTCTACAATTGTAGATTGGGCCAAAATCTTATCTGATAATTTGACCACTGCTATTTTTCACTACCGGTCCAAGCGAAGTGTTTCTCAGCGGATTTATCCGCCTTTTTATTTATCTGCTTATGTCATGGACGCTATCTGTTATGTCTCTAAATTCCCTGTGATGGGTTGGCAATGGACTATCCACGATCCTTTGCCTATTCATGTGTATCATAAGGAACTATGGGAGTCTAATTTTGTCCCCCATTTTTACCAAATTTGCCATGGTGTAATGCTGCCATTGTACAGAACATTGCATAATAAGGATGCCCCAAGGTTATCCCCAGAAACAGAGGTTGACATTCTCCCCGTCGCGAGATGGTTTGGAGAAGAATTTTTCACTTATATTAGGGTTTTTGGAAGTTCTGCTTCCCCCCATGTTTTACCCCTATATGTTCCAGATAGACTTGTAGCTCGGGAAATTGCTTATCAGACCTGTGGCCAAGGGGGTTTAACAAAGGAATTAAAAGAGAAGAAAAAAGGCATTTGGCCACAATTTCCCGTAAACTGTGGAACATTTTCACTATTCGATGTTGGACATGCATTCAAAGAGGTAGGCAACATTACATGCCTACAGCTGTTCAAATTTTCGAGAAGGTTATTTGACCCAAATAATATTGTTAAGAATTTCACCAATGCAATCAAAGTGAGGGAATTTTCCGGGGAACCAGATCTTTTTGATGATATGTTCCAAACAAGAAGTTCATTTAAAGAAGTTTTGAATTCAGCTCAAATGCAGTTATCTCCAGAAGAATTCCAGGAATTCAAGCTTTACAGAGAGAGAAGACTAACTCCTATTCCTTTGGAAAATCTACGCTTAGAGCCCGCAAGGGAGCAAACTCCTAGTGTTAGTCTTAACGGCAGTTCGAGTACAGATAAATCTAAATCAAAATCTGACAGAGAGACTTCTGAACATTCCAATAAGTCTAATGAAAAAGAAGATAAAATGGAAGAATCCATGAAAGATTCTGCGCAATCAAAAGAACTTACTCAACAGCAAATTTTGACTTCTCAACAGACAAATCCTCCTCCAACCAATGTACAGCAACAACCAGTCATCATTGAGTTAGACAAAGAATGGGAAAGTTTTAACCAATTGATTAATGTAGAAGGACAAAATGTACAGACCCCTGTCCAAACAACCAAAGTTTTGAACACAGGAACAAGCAGCACCGTCACAGTGACTGAGCACATACCAATAACACCATCCTCTGAAATTGTACTTAATGTAGAGGACATTCCTCCTCTAGATGTATTCTACAGCCCAAAATACAAAGCAGTAGTGAAGAAACAGAGGAAAAAGAGAAAGTTAGAAGGTGCAATTGCTACTGAAGCAGAACAACTAGATGTTTTGTGGAAAGATCCTGCCACAGAACCTACTGATAATCTCGCTAAGTTATCTCAAATGACAGGGGTTTATGCTTCTGCAACAATTGACAAGGAATTTGAGATACAACTCTTGTTGAATGAAAAAGAAGAACAGATAAAAGTTCTACAACAACAATTGCAACAGGTACTGGCCAATAATGAAGCACAATTGAAACTTGAAGAGTTACAACAACAACTTCAAGAAATGCAAATAGGACATCAAAAAATCTTGGCTAATAAAGAAAAGAAAATACAGATTATCCAAGACCAGCACAAAGATGATCCTAAGCTTCCAGAATTTATTTCAGAAACTATCTCTTTAAACAATCAACTACTGCAACAAGAGGAAGTTTTATGCCAAAAAATCTTGCAATGGAATTCTTTTTGCCAAGAGAGTGATAAAATCACAAATCATGTCGTAGATTTATGAAATGATTATGATTTGATTAATGAAAAGATCAATGATTATTTAGTATGGCAAAAAATAGAAGAAGGCAGAAAAGCTGGTGCACCCATTATTAATGAAAACCATAAAGAAATACTTTTCAATAACTGGGATGCACAAATTAGAAGGGCAGAGAAGGCAGCAGAGGAGGCGGCTACAGCGGCAAACACTCTTACTGATTGTGTAAATGATAATTTACACAAAGCTAATTTGATTTCAGAAACTGTTCCAGGATATCTCCCACAGGCACATCAACTGCAAACGGAATGGAGGCAAAAAGCAGAAGAAAGAGCAAGATCAATCCAAGGGCTGACAAGATTAAATTGGGACTCTTACTAGACATACTTAGTGAAGCCACACAATCAGCACAGTGCGCTTAATTGTATCATTAATTCTACAGAGAAGATTTCGCCTACACTTGCCGACTCTGTCTTTTCAGGACAGTTGAATTCTGAAGTCGGTCAACCACATCTTCTCAAAACTATGCTAGATGCCTGCAAGTTTAAAGATCAAGTTCATAAATAGTTAGTTAATAGTCTTTATTTTTAGATTTAGTTTTAATTTTACTATATTTTAGCCTAGGAAAAGGACGGTCATTAACCGAATCCTTAATTTTTTGTAATAGACTATTTTTAGATTTAGCTAAGTAGTATTTAAACCCTTCTCATGCATTTAGAGAAGGGTCCTGGATCTTAATATTTTTGACTTGGAGATTACATTTCTGTACTCCACTGACTTATATATTTTTTAAAAGGATCACATCTAGTGATTTTATGCGGAATTATCTTTGAAGTGTTGCATTTCTGTACCTTGGAATTTGATTTTGCATCAGAATTACTGGATTAGAGTATCAAATTTCATTTGAAAGTCTTCAAGATGAATGAGGTATTTCTATCTGTTCACTGTTGATTTCTTTTTTCTTATGATATTCGCTTTAAAATTTGCTATCATTTATATATATTTGGTTTTCACAACGTTTCTTTTTATATATCATTTCTGAGTATAATTGAAACGTTATCTTTCATAAGTATATGTGGATGATATGTTATGATGAATGCAATATGTTAATACAACTCTGTTTAATTTCTTAAACAGAGTTATCTTTATTTGTTTCTGCACATTTCAATTTAAATGATAATACATTTTTATGGTTATTGTTAAATTGGAATAATCTTAAGTTGTATTCACATATAATTGCCCGGGTTAGTGTTAGAATTTCTTTATCAGTATTTAGTTTAAATTAGATAGTTTTATTTTAGTCAATTTAGTCCCATTTTCACTCATCCAAATCAACCCATCACCAACCCATTAGTTATAAGGAAACTGGTCCTTTAAATCCAGTCGGAGCCACCATACCAAACGGAAAAGGAGCTGTCCTAAGGTCCCGACCGGGTGGTTTTCCCCAATGTTTGAAGTAGAGATTTTCTAGGCTTCAACATTTTTGGCGCTAGAAGGAGGGCATGAGCTATGAATGGCAAGTAAATCTTTACCTACAAGCCATTCTGAGAGAAAAACACCCTCATCAACTTCTTCAATTTCTTCTGAAATACAAAATCCTATAGAAGGAATTGAGAAGAATATTCATACACCCACTACCAAAATCTCAAAACATTCAGACAATCAAAATCCTGAGTCTCCTGAAGTTCAAGATTTAATTCATAAATTGAAAGGATTCTCATTATCTCTAGACGAGTCTGAAATATCTGAAGGTAGTGTAACTTCAAAATTTGTTTCTTCAAAACCTCTTACTAGGCTTCAAAGTGAAAAACTTGGTATTTCTCCGAAAGAATTCCCTTTACCTAGTAGAGTCAAGACAAGAAAAAAAGCTGAAGAACATATCAATAACTTTATGCTGGCTATTAATTTGAATGGAGTCACACATGAAGATGTTGTAGTCAGACTATTCCCTTATACTATTCAAGGAGCAGCAGGATCATGGTACTTTTCATTACCTTCGGGATCCATAACAAGTTGGGCCATTTTTGCAGATCATTTTTAAACCAAATTTGGAGATGACAGATCAATAGCTACTTTAATCAACGATCTCTCAAATTTGAAAGCAGAACCCAAGGAACCCATTAAAGAATTCAACGCTAGATTCAACAAACTCTTGAACAAAATTCACACGGATTCAAGGCCTAGTGAACAAGTCAGAATTGACGCATCCATAACAAAATAGTATATATAAAACGCATTGATCGCAGATCGCATAGAGCAGAAACAGAAATGATTAATAAAAATCTTTTGCGCTCTTATCAATTCTGCGCTTTTGCGATTTGCGCTTTTGTGATTTTTGCGATATGCGCTTCGCGCTATTGCGCAATTCCCGTTTTTGCGCTATTTTTATGACTGTGATGATTTCATTTTGCGATATTGCGACATTGCGATATTGCGATATTGCGCAGCAAATCGCAGATCGCAAAGTCGCAGATTCATGTAGACGCACTATCCCAAGGCAATCTTCCCACATGTCAAATCCGTTATGTGCTTTAATGATTATATTAAATGATTGGATTGATTATTAATGTGAAAAGAGATTGTGTTTAGATTGAAAGTCGTTTCACAATTTAAATATTATATTTCATCCTCTTTCACATTCAAAACAGTCTCATCACCTTTCTTATGTCATTACTCTCATTTATTCGTAAAACGCAGGCACGAAGGAGCAGACCACTATACAAAGCTTCCGCTAAAAATTATGGGTAAGAAGGAGAAGAGCTCAAGTTCTGAGAACAAAGAAATGGCTTCGCTATATGTAGACACCGCCTGTAACAAGGACGCCGGTATATCTACTTGGGAGAGAATGTATAAACTGTTAGAAGATGAAAACCCTGTGGTGATAAAAGTTGCAGCTACAACTGGTTCAAAGGATACGTCTGAAGCAACCCTTAGAGACTTGGATTGCTCATTTCTGCATAGAATAGCAGCAAGACCAAGGATTCTCCCATATACAGACATGGTGAGATGGGTGCTGGATAGCACAGATATTTCAGAAAGACAATTCAGAACTCCATCGGAAGAGCTAATCGGGTCATTCACCATAGAAGATCTGAGATTAATGTATAAGCTGCCAGAACCTCAGGCAACCCTCAACATGCAATTTATGGAAGAATTCACCAAAGAACACTCAAATTTGGCAGAATGCACAAAGGAGTGGACCAAAAGAAGTGAACCATTGAAGAAGAACAAACAAGGTATGTACAGCACGGGTTCACTTACCTCTCCTTATTGTTTTACTGCTGCCATGTTATGCAGGCTTTTTGGAAAGCCTGACATAAATATGATATTACCCGAATGGCTTCCTTTGTTAAATGCTGCTGTTAATTCTACAATTGTAGATTGGGCCAAAATCCTATCTGATAATCTCACCACTAATATATTTCATTACCGGTCTAAACGAAATGTTTCCCAGCGGGTTTATCCGCCTTTTTATTTATCTGCTTATGTCATGGACGCCATCTGCTATGTCTCTAAATAACCTGTGATGGGCTGGAAATGGAATATCCACGACCCTTTGCCCATTCATGTGTACCATAAAGAACTATGGGAGTTTGAGTTTATCCCCCATTTTTATCATATTTGTCATGGAATAATGCTGTCGTTGTATAGAACATTGTATAATAAGGATGCCCCGAGGTTATCCTCAGAAACAGAGGTTGATATTCTCCCCGTCGCAAGATGGTTTGGGGAGGAATTGTTCACCTATATTAGGGTTTTTTGAAGTTATGCTTCTCCCCATGTTTTACCCTTATATGTTCCAGATAGACTTGTAGCCCGGGAAATTGCTTATCAGACCTGTGGCCAGGGAGGTATGACAAAAGATTTAAAAGACAAGAAAAAGGGCATTTGGCCACAATTTCCCATAAAATGTGGAACATTTTCATTGTTGGATATTGGTCATGCATTTCATGAGATAGGCAACGTTACATGCCTACAACTGTTCAAATTCTCAAGAAGGTTATTTGACCAAAATGATATTGTTAAGAATTTTACCAATGCAATCAAAGTAAGGGAATTTGTCACGGAGCAAGATCTTTTTGATGATATGTTCCAGGCAAGAAATTCATTCAAAGAGGTTTTGAATTCAGCTAGAGAGCAGCTATCTCCAGGGGATTTTCAGGAATTCAAGTTATACAGAGAAAGGAGACTAATTCCTATTCCTTTGGATAATCTACGCATAGAGCCTGCAAAAGAGCAAACTCCTAGTGTTAGTCTTAACAGCAGTTCAAGCACAGGTAAATCCAAATCAAAATCTGACAGAAATTCTGAACACTCCAATACATCCAAAGAAATGGAAGATAAAATGGAAGAATCCATTAAAGATTCTGCACAATCTAAAGAGCTTGCTCAACAGCAAATTTTGATTTCTCAACAAACAAATCCTCCTTCACCCAATGTACAGCAACAACCAATCACCATGGAATTAGATAAAGAATGGGAAACCTTTAATCAATTGATTAATGTAGAAGGACAGAATGTACAGACCCCTGTCCAAAGAACCAAAGTTTTGAATGCAGGAACAAGCAACACAGCCGCAGTAACAGAGCACATTCCAATTACAACCTCCTCTGAAATTGTACTTAATGTAGAGGACATTCCTCCTCTGGATGTATTTTATAGCCCAAAATACAAAGCAGTAGTAAAGAGACAAAGGAAAAAGAGAAAAATAGAAAGTGCAATTGCTACCGAACCAGAACAAGTAGATGTTTTGTGGAAAGATCTTGCCACAGAACCTACTCATAATCTCACTAAATTATCTCAAATAACAGGAGCTTATGCTTCTGCAACAATTGATAAAGCAGTTGAGATACAACTTTTGTTGGATGAAAAAGAAGAACAGATAAAGGCTCTGCAACAGCAATTGCAACAGGTACAGGCCAATAAGGAAGCACAATTAAAACTTGAAGAGTTACAACAATAACTTCAAGAAATCCAAGAACAACATAAGGATGATCCTAAGCTTCCAGAATTCATTTCAGAAACCATCTCTTTGAACAATCAACTACTACAACAAGAGGAAGTTTTCTGCCAAAAAATATTGCAATGGAATTCTTTGTGCCAAGAAAGCGATAAAATCACAAGTCATGTCGTAGATCTACGAAATGATTATGATTTGATTAATGAAAAGATCAATGATTATCTAGCATGGAAAAAGACAGAAGAAGGCAGAAAAGCTGGTGCACCCATCATTAATGAAAACCACAAAGAAATAATGTTCAGTAATTGGGATAAACAAATCAGAAGAGCAGAAAGGGCAGCAGAGGAGGCATCTACAGCGGAAAACACTCTCACTGATTTTGTAAATGACAATTTACACAAAGCTAACTTGATTTCTGAAACTGTTCCAGGTTATCTCCCACAGGCAAATCAATTGCAAGCAGAATGGAGGCAAAAGGCAGAAGAAAGAGCAAAGTCCATCCAAGGGCTGACAAGATTGAATTGGGACTCATACTGGATGTACTTGGTAAAGCCACACAGTCAGCACAGTGCACTCAATTGTATTATCAATGCTACAGAGAAGATTGCTCCTACGCTTGTCGACTCTATCTTTTCAGGACAGCTGAATTCTGAAGTCGGTCAACCACATCTTCTCAAAAACATGCTAGATGCCTGCAAGAGCAAAGATCAATTTCATAGATAGATAGATTTAGTTTTAATTTCACTGTATTTTAGCCTAGGAAAAGGACGGTCATTGAACCGAATCCTTATTTTTTTGTAATAAACTATTTTTAGAGTTAGTTAAGTAGTATTTAAACCCCTCTCATGCATTTAGAGAGGGGTCCTGGATCTTAATATTTTTGGACTTGGAGATTGCATTTCTGTACTCTATTGTCTTATATATTTTTTGAAAAGGATCACATCTGGTGATTTTCATGCGGAATTATCTTTGAAGTGTTGCATTTCTGTACCTTGGAATTTGGTTTTGCATTATAATTACTGGATAGAGTATCAGAATGCATTTGAAATTCTTCAAGATGAACAAGGTATTTCTATCTGTTCGCTGTTGATCTCTTTTGTTTTATGATATTCGCTTTAAAATTGCTATCATTTATACGTATATTTGCTTTAACAACGCTTCCTTTTATATATCATTTCTGAGTATAATTGAAACGTTATTTTTCATAGTTACATGTAAATGGTATACAATGATGAATGCAATATGTTTATATAACTCTGTTTAATTTATTAAACAGAGTTATCTTTATTTTTTTCTGCATATTTCAATTTAATTAATAATACATTTTCATGGTTATTGTTGAATTGGAACAATCTTAAGTTGTATTCACATATAGCTACCCGGGTTAGTATTAGAGTTTCTTTATCAGTATTTAGTTTAAATTAGATAGTTTTATTTCAGTTAGTTTAGTCCCATTTCCGCCCATCCAATCCAATCCATTTAGTTACAAGGAAACTGGTCCTTTAAATCCAGTCGGAGCCACCACACCAAACGGAAAAGGAGCTGTCTTAAGGTCCCGACCAGGTGGTTTTCCCTGATGTTTGAAGCAGAGATTTTCTAGGCTTCAACATTTTTGGCGCTAGAAGGAGGGCCTGAGCTATGAATGGCAAGTAAATTTTTATCCACAAGCCATTCTGAGAGCAAAACACCCTCATTAACCTCTTCAATTTCTTCTGAAATTCAGAATCCAAGAGAAGAAATTGCAGAAAATATTCAGACACCCACTACCAAAATTTTAAAAAATTCAGACAAACAACATCCTGAGTCTCCTGAAGTTCAAGATCTAATTCATAAATTGAAAGGATTCTCATTATCTTTAGAAGAGTCTGAAATATCTGAAGGTAGTGTAAGCTCAAAATTTATTCCTTCAAAACCTCTTACTAGGTTGCAAAGTGAAAAACTTGGTATTCCTCCGAAAGAATTTCCTTTACCTAGTAAGGTCAAAACAAAAAGAATTCAATCGGAAACAGAAAGTGATACAAGTTCATCATCTCATATTCAATCACCTGTTTCCAAAACCACAACTCAACACAGTACAGTTGTTTCATCATCATCTCTTCAGTCATCATCTCCACAAACATTTTCTACTCAATCCTCATCGATCTCAACATCATCTATTCCAACCACTTCAATTCAAATACCACCAGTTTCTGGTATTCCTCCAATAATCATCCCAATAATGGCATAGATACCATGGTCTACTCCAGGAGCAGTCAACATGGCTGCACCTTTACATGATTTACCAGAAAATCCTGGAAAATGGCTTCCAAAGTTTAGCCCAGATCTTAACATTCAAGCTGAAGAACATATCAATAAATTTATGCTGGCTATTAATTTGAATGGAGTCATACACGAAGATGTTGTAGTCATATTATTCCCATATACTCTTTAGGGAGTAGCAGGATCATGGTAATTTTCGTTACCATCAGGATCTATAACGAGTTGGGACATCTTTGCAGATCATTTTTTGACCAAATTTGGAGATGATCGATCAATTTCAACTTTACTCAATGATCTCTCAAATTTGAAGATAGAACCCAAGGAACCTATAAAAGAATTCAATGCTAGATTCAACAAACTCTTGAACAAAATTCATACAGATTCACAACCTAGTGAGCAAGTCAGAATCAAATGGTATATAACTGCCTTACCCTCAAACATAGCAATTTTCGTAGACAGAGCTGCAAAGCCTACATTGGCTGAGAATATGAAAGAAGCTATTGCAGTAGAAAAACGTATCACTTCTCTGGAAAAGAAAAATGCTATTGAAGAAAGGAAATCAAAGAAGGTCAGATTTAGAGATGATTCAAAGAAAAAGACCAAAGATCCATATGACATGGAAGGTTTACAGAAAGTTCTTTAAACCATGTCAAATGAAATGGTTGAAATTAAAAAACAAGTGGCTGAAACTTCTACCAAGAAACCATTCCGAAATTTCAGAAGAAACCAAGTTGAATCTAAACCTCCTAATGTAATCTCTAATGCAGAGTCAGAAGAAGATGAGGAAGAAGAAGATTAATCTATAGTATCAGATCAAGAAGATGAAAATGAAGAGATAGTTGAATTAAATGGAATGTGGGATTTTATTCTCCCTAATTTTGATAGTGAAGAAGCTATGCCTGTAAGTACTAGAAGTAAATCTACAGCAGAACCAGTGCAAACAGTTCCAAAAAAGAAAATTACGACTCCAAGTACCAAAGACAAACCCATTGTAAAGAAAACTTCTCAATTACCTACTCAAAATCAGCCATCTTCTTCTAATCCTCTCACATCAACAGCGAAAACTTTAGTAGTGTCAGATCCTATGGAATACAATATTTTGGAAGACATGAAAAAGATTAAAGCCAACATTTCCTTACATGAACTCAGCAAACTGAAACACCAGCAAAAGTTGCTATTGAAAGAATTAAATGCTACACCAATTGCTCCTTTACCAAGCGGTGTAGTTGCAAAAGTAGCAAGAGGAACTGGTAAGCCACCAGATAAGGTAGATGCTACTGATACTGTGCTCATTGGGGAAAAATCAAATTCTCAAACTCCTCCTTTTCTTTTGACTTATGAGATGTACAATAAAAATCTGCACAATTGTTTGATTGATTCCGGAGCTTCCTCCAATATAATGCCTACTTCTGTCTGTGCTAAACTAAATATTGAACCACAGAAATCAACAGTTCATATCGTTCAGTTGGATCGCTCTAAAGTTCAAGTTGTAGGAGAAATCAATTCAGTCACAATCAGATTAGCCTCAGATCCTAGGATTGTCCAAAGAATTTATATTCTTATTGATGATATTCCTGAATTCTATGGATTAATCTTGAGCAGAGACTGGTCTGCTAAACTTAACGGTTATATCTCGACTGATTATTCGCACATGTGGCTTCCCTACAAAGGGAAACCAAATCAAATCAAAATTGAACGAGAAAAACATATGATGCACACTGTCACTGAATTTGAACAACCTAATGAACCTGTAGCATTCAACAACAATATTCTTGGAGGCTATTCTGCTGAATCATTCCTTGGAAATTTCAAAGCTCCTCAATCACCGTTTTCCGTAAATACTTTTGTTTCTCAGATAGAAAATTTTTCACAATCTGATACTTCTAGAATTGTAAATATTTTGTATGTAATTATAGATAAGTCAATAGATAAGTCTTTATTTTGGTCATTATATTTTGATGGATCGAAGTCTAGTGATGGAGCTGGAGCTGGATGCATCCTAATTGATCCAAATGGGGAGAAAACCATGCTGTCATGTAGATTAGAATTTGAGTGTACTAACAATACCGCAGAATATGAAGCCTTGGTTCAAGGACTTTATAAAGCTATAGGGTTAGATGTTAAATACTTGAAAGTTTTTGGTGATTTCGAAATTGTTATTAAACAAGTTAGGAATACTATTCATTGCCTTTCAGGACATCTTAAACACTATCAAACCCTAGTACAAGAACTCACCACTCATTTTTTAGCATTCAATATTTCTCCTATTCCTAGGAATCAGAATACATCAGCTGACTTGTTAGCTAATGTTGCATCTAAACTCTTACCTGCTGAAGATTGCAGTCCTGATAGATTTTCTGTAGAATTGATTTTTCGTCCATCTGTCCCGGATAATGTTACAAATTGGAGAGTTTTCTATCATGATCAAGATATTCTAAATTTCATGACTTCAGAGAAATCATATGATGAGAAAATTATTGACGAAGAAGATCATGATTTACAAATTGCTTTAAAAGGTAATGAAAACCCCATTCCAAAATCTGTGGTTAAATTAGAGGATTTATATGACATTAGAGACAGATTCAAGAAAATTGTTAATTCAAAACTTCAAAGTTCCACTTTGAAGTTTGAATTAGTAAATCTTGGTCCTGATTCTAAACCTCAAAACGCTAACTTAGGACTCAACTTAACACCAGAGGAAAGGAATGCATTCATTAAACTGCTGAACAAGTATAAAAACGTTTTTGCTTGGAATTATGATGATCTAAAAACGTATGATACTTCAATTATTCAACACACGATTCCAATGCTTCCTGATGTTAAACCTGTTCAACAGAAGTTGAGAAAGATCCATCCAAATCTTGAAAGTCAAATCAAATCAGAACTTAATAAACTTTTGAAAGCCAAAATAATTTTTCCAGTCAGGCACTCTAATTGGGTTTCCAATATGGTACCTGTAAGGAAGAAGAATGGTGATATAAGAATCTGTATTGATTTCAGAAATTTAAACAAGGCATGTTTAAAAGACAATTTCCCATTGCCAACCATGGAACAGATACTTCAAAAGGTAGCCGGTTCTGAACTTATGTCTTTTCTCGATGGATTTTCGGGCTATAATCAAGTTTTAGTTCATCCAGATGACAGATTGAAAACAACTTTCAGAACAAAATGGGGAACTTATGCTTATCAGAAAATGCCTTTTGGTCTAATAAATGCAAGAGCAACTTTTCAAAGAGCCATGGACATAGCATTCAAAGGCCTGATCAATAAATCAGTTGTTGTTTATCTTGATGACATAACAATATTTTCAAAAAAGAGAACCAATCATCTACATGATTTAAAACAAATATTTGAAAGATGTAGAAAGTTTGGTATCTCCTTAAATCCCAAGAAATATTTCTTTGCTTTAGATGAAGGAAAAATCTTAGGATTTGTTGTGTCAAAAGATGGTATATATATTGATCCAGATAGAGTGAAAGAAATTTCTGATATTTCTTTACCACATAACAAAAAATCCATGTAATCTTTTCTTGGACAGATCAATTTTGTTAAGAGATTTATTCCTGATTTTTCTTTAATTGTTTTACCTATGCAAAATATGATCAAGAAAAATTCAATATTCAAATGGACGCATAAAGAAAAAGAAGCTTTTGATTCAATCAAACAAGCGATCATTAATGCACCAACATTGAATACCCCAGATTTTTCTAAAGATTTTACTTTGTATACTCTGGCCACTGAAACATCTTATGCAGCCGTTTTAACACAACTCAATGATCATGAAATCGAAGCACCTATTTCTTTATTTAGCTCGAATCTGCAGGGAGTTGAGCTTAATTATTCCGATGTTGAAAACAAGCCTTTGCTGTGTTTAAATCAATCAAACATTTCAGACATTTTCTCTTAAAAACACATACAAAAATCATTGTCCCATTCTCTGCAGTGAGGCAGTTATTAATTCAAAAAGAAGTAGGAGAAAAGAGAGCTAACTGGGTAACAGCCTTGCAAGAATATGATGTTGATATTAAACCAGCTAAGATTGTTAAAGGACAAGGTTTTTGCAGATTATTGGCAGGAGCTCATAACATACCAGAAAATCAAGATTCAAATCAAGATATTCAAGTAAGTCAGATAAGTGTTACAAATTCCGGATCTCAGTATGCTGATCTTATCTATTACTTGAAAAATGGGTATGCTCCTTCTAATCTTAGCTATAAGAGTAAACGTGCTTTAAGGTTAAAGGCTATTAAATACCATATCATTGATAATGTGTTATTTAGAAAAAATTATGATTCAATTTTATTAAGATGTTTGGAAAAGACTGAAGCTGAAAAGGTTTTGCAGGAATTGCATGATGGACCAGCAGGAGGTCATTTTGGAGGTGATACCACAGCTCACAAAATAATTCGTGCTGGTTATTACCGGCCTACCCTTTTTGGCCTACCCTTTTTAAAGATACGCATGATTACGTTAGGAAGTGCCAAATTTGTCAAACTGCAAGTGGAAGACAAAGGAAACCAGCTTTTCCTTTACAACCAGTAACTATTGAGCAACCATTCGAACAATGGGGGCTTGACATTATTGGTGAGATAGTACCTCATTCTTCCAAACAGCACAAGTACATCCTTACTGCAACTGATTACTTTACAAAATGGGTAGAGGCAATCCCATTAAAGGTAGCCAATTCTGATGCAATTATTGATTTCATAGATCAATTCATCATAACCAGGTTTGGTGTACCTCAAGCTCTTGTCTTTGATAATGCATCTTACTTCTCTGGAAATAGTTTAATTGAATTTGTAGTCAAAAGAGGTTTTAAATTAAAATATTTAGCAAATTATTACCCACAAGGCAATGGTTTAGCTGAATCCACTAATAAAAACCTTATCAAAATCATTAAAAGGACCGTTGATCAAAATCAAAAGAATTGGCACAAATCTTTAATCTTTGCGTTATGGGCTGATCGTATCACTGAAAAAGCTTCAATAGGGACTTCACCTTTCAATCTGGTTTATGGAAAAGAAGCTATGATACCATCAAACTTAACACTTCCATCATTAGCCTTAGTACCGTTTATTGAAGAAAATCCTTCATCATCCATTCAATTGAGATATGATCAAATCCTTAAATTAGAAGAATATAGGGATAAAGCAAAAATTACTCATGAAAAACATCAACAGCTTGTAAAATCTTCTTTTGATGCAAGTTCTACCGGCTCAAAATTTTTGTCAATTGGTGATCTCGTTTTGAAATGGGATAAAGCACACGAAGAGAAAGGTAAACATACCAAATTTCAGAAAATGTGGCTTGGACCATTTCAAATCGTTGAGAAGATAAGCTCAAATACATTTATACTCCAAGATCTAACAGGTAAGAGAGAGTCTCTTCCTGTAAATGGGCTTATCTTGAAGAAATTCTTTTCATAAGGAGGTAACCCCTCCTTAAACTGTATATATTTCTTTCTGCAAAGTTTTTGATTGTTTTTGTTTTTTACAAATAAAGGTTGTTTATGAGTCTCTGATTGATTGTTTACTATTTGAGAAAATTTCTTCGGAAAAATATTATAAATATTTATTTTGTGTAAATAAGAATTTTTAAAGTAATAATTACAGTTTTTTTTGAATAGTTTAAAATAAGATGTTAAACTTTGAAAAGATTATTTCAATCATTTACATGATCTTTTGAAAACTTGAGGAAAAAGTAAATCATTATAAGTTTATTAAGCAGAGAAAGGTTATCTATCAAAGTATAGATCTTTTTCAAAGTTTTGGAATTCAAAAAACTCTAAAAATTGTCATCCATTGATTCTTAAGGATAAAACTATTTCACCCCATCCATTTAAGTTGTGATTTTTTAGAATGTAATTGTAAGAAATTATACGAAAATTTTAAAGAGATAAGAGGTCTCATTACGAGCCGACTTACCATGTTCATAAGGAGTAATAAAACTGACATTACCAATACTGCATACCAAAACAGGGTAATGGCTTATAAATATAAGACAAGGGGTCTCATCACGAGCCATCTTGTTCAGTTTGATTATAACCAGTGAATGGCATTGTTAATAACTGGCTACGAAACCAGAACAATGACTCTTAAAATAAAAATAAATAAAAGACAAAAAACATGAGATAATAGGTCTTATTAATTTATCTTTTAAAAAGTCATAATTTTTGTTGGATGGGACAATGAATGGTTAATGGTTTAAAGGTAACCCTGTCGAGACTATGAACGTTTGCTGGCAGCAGAGGCAATACCTATGGCAATAGAGTATATTATAAAACCAAAACTTGTAGAGATCCACTTACTTCATTATTAACACCAATCAAAGCTTGATATAACCCAAAATGTTTTTATTTCTTAAGGAATTAGAAAGAAATTATGAAATGATTTTTATTTCTTTTTTCATAGTTACATTTTATTTGAATTATCATAAGATAGTTTTTATTATCTTTAAAAACCTTTATTTACTAAAGATAGAATGTTCATTTTATTTTTTCAGAGATAACTGTTTCTTTCAGTGAATCGCCAATTGTTGTGACCAGCAACAACCCCCCTTTTTATTTATTATTAGTAATAATACTAAATAAATGGGGACCCTTAGTTAAAATCCAAAAAAATAAATTAGGATTTGTTTTGCTTTTACAAATAAAACTTTCTATCATAAACTTATAAAATCCCTTAGAAAGAATATTTAGAAACACTTAAGTTTATGATAGTTTGTAATAAAATTGCTCTTGAAACAAGATAACGCATCCATAACAAAATAGTATATATAAAACGCATTGATCGCAGATCGCATAGCGCAGAAAACATAAATGATTAATAAAAATCTTTTGCGCTCTTATTAATTCTGCGCTTTTGCGATTCTGCGCTTTTGCAATATGCGCTTTTGTGATTTTTGCGATATGCGCTTCGCGCTATTGCGCAATTCCCGTTTTTGCGCTATTTTTATGACTGTGATGATTTCATTTTGCAATATTGTGACATTGCGATATTGCGATATTGCGCAGCAAATCGGAGATCGCAATGTTGCAGATTCATGTATGCGCACTATCCCAAGGCAATCTTCCCACATGTCAAATCCGTTATGCGCTTTAATGATTATATTAAATGATTGGATTGATTATTAATGTGAAAAAAGATTGTGTTTAGATTGAAAGTCATTTCACAATTTAAATATTATATTTCATCTGCTTTCACATTCAAAACAGTCTCATCACCTTTCTTATATCATTACTCTCATTTATTCGTAAAACGCAGGCACGAAGGAGCAGACCACTATACAAAGCTTCCGCTAAACATTATGGGTAAGAAGGAGAAGAGGTCAAGTTCTGAGAACAAAGAAATGGCTTCGCTATACGCAGACACCGCCTGTAACAAGGACGTCGGTATATCCACTTGGGAGGGAATGTATAAACTGTTAGAAGATGAAAACCCTGTGGTGATAAAAGTTGCAGCTACAGCAGGTTCAAAGGATACATCTGAAGCAACCCTTAGAGACTTGGCTTGCTCATTTCTACATAGAATAGCAGCAAGACCAAGGATTCTCCCATATACAGACATGGTGAGATGGGTGCTGGATAGCACAGATATTTCAGACAGACAGTTTAGAACTCCATCTGAAGAGCTAATTGGGTCATTCACCATAGAAGATTTGAGATTAATGTATAAGCTGCCAGAACCTCAGGCAACTTTAAACAAGCAATTTATGGAAGAGTTTTCCAAAGAACACTCAAATTTGGCAGAATGCACAAAGGAGTGGACCAAAAGAAGTGAACCATTGAAGAAGAAAAAACAAGGTATGTACAACACGGGTTCACTTACCTCTCCTTATTGTTTTACTGCTGCCATGTTATGCAGGCTTTTTGGAAAGCCTGACATAAATATGATATTACCCGTATGGCTTCCTTTGTTAAATGCGACTGTTAATTCTACAATTGTATATTGGGCCAAAATCCTATCTGATAATCTCACCACTGCTATATTTCATTACCAGTCTAAACGAAATGTTTCCCAGCGAGTTTATCCACCTTTTTATTTATCTGCTTATGTCATGGACGCCATATGCTATGTCTCTAAATTCCCTGTGATGGGCTGGAAATGGACTATCCACGATCCTTTGCCCATTCATGTGTACCATAAAGAACTATGGGAGTCTGAGTTTATCCCCCATTTTTATCAAATTTGTCATGGAATAATGTTGCCATTGTACATAACATTGTATAATAAGGATGCCCCGAGGTTATCCTCAGAAACAGAGGTTGATATTCTCCCCGTCGCAAGATGGTTTGGGGAGGAATTGTTCACCTATATTAGGGTTTTTGGAAGTTACGCTTCTCCCCATGTTTTACCCTTATATGTTCCAGATAGACTTGTAGCCCGGGAAATTTCTTATCAGACCTGTGGCCAGGGAGGTATGACAAAAGATTTAAAAGACAAGAAAAAGGGAATTTGGCCACAATTTCCCATAAAATGTGGAACATTTTCACTGTTGGATATTGGTCATGCATTTCATGAGATAGGAAACATTACATGCCTACAGCTGTTCAAATTCTCAAGAAGGTTATTTGACCAAAATGATATTGTTAAGAATTTTACCAATGCAATCAAAGTAAAGGAATTTGTCGCAGAGCAAGATCTTTTTGATGATATGTTCCAGGTAAGAAATTCATTTAAAGAGGTTTTGAATTTAGCTAGAGAGCAGCTATCTCCAGGAGATTTTCAGGAATTCAAGCTGTACAGAGAAAGGAGACTAATTCCTATTCCTTTGGATAATCTACGCATAGAGCCTGCAAAGGAGCAAACTCCTAGTGTTAGTCTTAACAGCAGTTCAAGCACAGGTAAATCCAAATCAAAATCTGACAGAGATTCTGAACACTCCAATACATCCAAAGAAATGGAAGATAAAATGGAAGAATCCATTAAAGATTCTGCATAATCTAAAGAGCTTGTTGAACAACAAATTTTGATTTCTCAACAAACAAATCCTCCTTCACCCAATGTACAACAACCGCCAGTCACCATGGAATTAGATAAAGAATGGGAAACCTTTAAACAATTGATTAATGTAGAAGGACAGAATGTACAGACCCCTGTCCAAACAACCAAAGTTTTGAATGCACGAACAAGCAGCACAGCCGCACTAACATAGCACATTCCAATTACACCCTCCTCTGAAATTGTACTTAATGTAGAGGACATTCCTCCTCTGGATGTAATTTATAGCCCAAAATACAAAGAAGTAGTAAAGAGACAAAGGAAAAAGAGAAAAATAGAAAGTGCAATTGCTACCGAACCAGAACAAGTAGATGTTTTGTGGAAAGATCCTGCCACAGAACCTACTCATAATCTCACTAAATTATCTCAAATAACAGGAGCTTATGCTTCTGCAACAATTGATAAAGCAGTCGAGATACAACTTTTTTTGGATGAAAAAGAAGAACAGATAAAGGCTCTGCAACATCAATTGCAACAGGTACAGGCCAATCAGGAAGCACAATTAAAACTTGAAGAGTTACAACAACAACTTCAAGAAATCCAAGAACAGCATGAGGATGATCCTAAGCTTCTAGAATTCATTTCAGAAACCATCTCTTTGAACAATACTCTACTGCAACAAGAGGAAGTTTTCTGCCAAAAAATATTGCAATGGAATTCTTTGTGCCAAGAAAGCGATAAAATCACAAGTCATGTCGTAGATCTAAGAAATGATTATGATTTGATTAATGAAAAGATCAATGATTATCTAGCATGGCAAAAGACAAAAGAAGGCAGAGAATCTGGTGCACCCATCATTAATGAAAACCACAAATAAATACTGTTCAGTAATTGGGATGCACAAATCAGAAGAGCAAAAAGGGCAGCAGAGGAGGCATCTACAGCGACAAACACTCTCACTGATTGTGTAAATGACAATTTACACAAAGCTAACTTGATTTCTGAAACTGTTCCAGGTTATCTCCCACAGGAAAATCAATTGCAAGCAGAATGGAGGCAAAAGGCAGAAGAAAGAGCAAAATCCATCCAAGGGCTGACAAGATTGAATTGGGACTCATACTGGATGTACTTGGTAAAGCCACACAGTCAGCACAGTGTGCTCAATTGTATCATCAATGCTACAGAGAAGATTGCTCCTACGCTTGCCGACTCTGTTTTTTCAGGACAGTTGAATTCTGAAGTCGGTCAACTGCATCTTCTCAAAACTATGCTGGATGCCTGCAAGCTTAAAGATCAAGTTAATAGATAGATAGATTTAGTTTTAATTCACTGTATTTTAGCCTAGGAAAAGGACGGTCATTGAACCGAATCCTTAATTTTTGTAATAAACTATTTTTAGAGTTAGTTAAGTAGTATTTAAACCCCTCTCATGCATTTAGAGAGGGGTCCTGGATCTTAATATTTTTGGACTTGGAGATTGCATTTCTGTACTCCATTGTCTTATATTTTTTTTGAAAAGGATCACATCTGGTGATTTTCATGCGGAATTATCTTTGAAGTGTTGCATTTATGTACCTTGGAATTTGGTTTTGCGTTATAGTTACTGGATAGAGTATCAGATTGCATTTGAAACTCTTCAAGATGAACAAGGTATTTCTATCTGTTCACTGTTGATCTCTTTTGTTTTATTATATTCGTTTTAAAATTGCTATCATTTATATGTATATTGGTTTTCACAACGCTTCCTTTTATATATCATTTCTGAGTATAATTGAAACGTTATTTTTCATAGTTACATGTAAATGGTATACAATGATGAATGCAATATGTTTATATAACTCTATTTAATTTCTTAAACAGAGTCATCTTTATTTGTTTCTGCATATTTCAATTTAATTAATAATACATTTTCATGGTTATTGTTGAATTGAAACAATCTTAAGTTGTATTCACATATAGCTACCCGGGTTAGTATTAGAGTTTCTTATCAGCATTTGGCTTAAATTAGATAGTTTTATTTTCAGTTATTTTAGTCCCATTTCCACCCATCCAATCCAATCCATTTAGTTACAAGGAAACTGGTCCTTTAAATCCAGTCGGAGCCACCACACCAAACGGAAAAGGAGCTGTCTTAAGGTCCCGACCGGGTGGTTTTCCCCGATGTTTGAAGCAGAGATTTTCTAGGCTTCAACAGAAGGTCAGCAGCAGACAGGAGATGAGGAACAGCAGCAGGTACAAGATGAAGAACAACAGCTTGACATTGGAGGACAGGAGCATCATCTTGGTCAGGAAGTTGAGCAACAAATTGAGCCACTAAATGAGCAGGAAATCCAAGCACAACAGCAGCTTGATTTTGGTGAAGAAGAGCAGCAAGTTGGAACCCAAATTGAACAAGGCATTGATGTAGAACAGCAAGTTAAGGTTGGCGAACAGGAGCAGCAAAGTGAACAGCAAGAAGAAAACATCCAGCAGCCTCAAGAAGAGCAGCAGTTTCAAGAAGATGTCAAAGGTAAATCAGTTGTTTCTCCTCCTCCCAAAAGAAAAAAGCTCAGCATAGCAAGCAAGAAAGGGTCTAAGGCTGCCACTCCAACAGTGACAAAGGTTGTTCCTAGAAAAAGGAAATCGCCCAAAAGGACACCTACTAGCATGCCAAGGAGGAAAAGTGCAAGATTGGCCTTCAAAGGGAAAAGCAAAGTTGGAGAAAGTACAAAGCATGGAGGTGCATTAGTTGTCATCCCAATCCAAAGCGATGACAGTGATAATGAGGCCCGCCTTCTTGAAAACCTCCTAATTCATAAAGAGGGGAAAATTGAGGCATTAGAGGAGGATCTTCAAAGGGCAAGGAACTTCAACCACTTCTTGGAGATCCAAAACAAACAGATGAATGTTCACATAGTTGTTCATGAGGCACGGGCGATCAAATATAAGAATGAGGCAGCTAAGGCGCAAGCAAGGATAGAAGAACTCATTGGTGAGTTTGATGAGGAAGAAGAGGGATACCAGCCTAGGCGGAAGAGGCCTAGGACCATAGGGCTTAAAAGAGCCTTGGAAAAGCAGAAAGAAGAAGAACAAGCCCATCTCCAAGCCTTTCCTCTCACTGCACTCCTTGAGCAAGAAATTGAAGAAAACAAAGAGGCATGGCTTGAAAGAGCCAACAAACACTTGGAGATGAAACTTGAAAGAGAAAATAGAGATCTAGAGCTGCAAAGGAAGAGGACACATCACTTTCAAAAGTTGAATCAGTTTGTCCGACGCAAACTAAAGGTAGCCCAAGAGAAATTGAAGAAGGCAAAGGGGAAGCACCCGGCACGGAAAGAGGAGAAAAGCACATCAGCTCTTGAAATTTTGGCCTCAGCTTCGGAGCATGTTTCTATGGACCCCTGAGGGTCATGCGTGCCAATTTTGGGCCCATTTCGACAAATTTTTGTTTTTTGGCATTTTTTGGGTTTTGGTCGAAAACTCATAATTTCACCATTTCAGTTTGAGGATTTGTCAAGTGAGGAGGATGATACCATTTGATGCCATAATTCCATCTGCAGGTCCTCAGCGATTTTCAGAGCATTTGGAGATCATTCGCCCCCTCAAAACGGCGAAAAATGCTCACTTTTTGCACATTCTACCCGTCATATCACCAGTCTGCTATTTCCTGGATTTTTACACACAGGTACAGATTTGGAGGACTTCCAGGCATCAGATTGAGGTGATTTCAGTTGCGCCGGAAAGTAGACACAGAAAGATTTCCAACGAGCTATCATGAGCCTCGTTTTGACAATGGGAAGGCTGCCAATTGTCTCCAGCAAGTCAGGGGACCTTTTTCTGATGTAAATTTGAAGTATTTTTGCAATTTTTGAACCTCAAAAATCTGCTTTTTCCAAATGTGCGTTTAGCTATTTTTACACTTGGAAAATGATGCAAAGTCAATATAATTTCCGTTTTTAGCATTTTTTAGATATTTTATGAGATATTTTGTGCCTTGGGCTTTGCAAAGCCTCAAGGACAAGTTTAGATATTTTGATTAGGCCAATGGGATAGCTATTTGCACCATGAGGTTTTCCTCACTTGAGCCTATTTATTCCACAAAGCTTCATTGTAAAAGAAGGTTGAACTTGAGAGAAGAATCAATATATTGGTCATATGAGCTTTGAATAACATACTTGTGTTATGATTTTGGACTGCCTCTTGGATGCTTTTGATGAATGATGAAGGATTGTTGATGGATTCCATGACATGGTAGAATGGTATAGTGTTTCTTGCTTTGTTGTTGTCTTCTAGTTTTCATTCATGATACATGCTTCTTGCTGCTATAGATCATTAGAGATTAAGTTTGAGATATGCCCATGGAGGCACCTCAAAATTCCTGAATCTTCATAGCTTTATGTTTTCTTCTTCCTTAGTTATGCTAAAGCATTCTTAACTGCTCTTTAGTAACTTAAGGTATTGTTGCTAGTTTGATTCATAAGTTCTATGCATGTTGAGTAGGATGTATGGTGTGCCCTGCTTACCTATGACTGTCCATAGTTCTGTCCATGAAACTATCTCTTTGAAAAATTAGCATATCATCTTGTTGAACAAAGGAGGCCTAGTGCCGATCTAGCCCTTTTCCTAAAACTATGAAAGCTTGTTTGTCAAAGTGCCCAATAACTTAAAGACTGTGTTTAGGCGTTCCGACATAGTATTTTGAGTTTTTAGTCCATCTTATGTGTTTTCCCCAAAGTCTGATAGCCATTTCCCGAAGTTAGAAGGTCTTATACTTCTATGCATGGCTGGAATGTTTGATTTCTATGTATTAATTAGCTCATGGTTACATTTAGCATGATTAATGGCTTGCTATAACATGTTTATGTATGCTATCAACTAGTTACACTTGAAATCCCTCGTCTTTCACAAACTTGATGTTAATTTACTCCATTTTGCCCAAGATCCCTTCTACCTTGAATCAAATCGGCCCTACAGCAGCCTTACATCATCATCTGATAGCTTCCTTGACCTTTTTGACCCCATAGCCCAGTTTATCTACATCTTGTTATCCAGTTTATATCTTTGATCAGTTTTATCCCTCAAAAACTTAAAAAACCAAAAAATCAAAAACTCACTTCATAACTAGCCTAATATCAAAACACCACAAGCAAACACACCGATATCTTTTACATATAATAGAGAGAGCCCTCTCTGAGTCCAGGAAGGCTAGGTCCTTGGGCTCCAAAGCTTGGTTTGATGTTACATCGTCATTTGGCTCACCAATCGGCCAAATCATGGGACCCTAACATAATGGCGATCATGGTGGGACTCTGAGTGATTAAAAAACTTAGTTTCCCTCATCTTTAGAGATCTTTAAGAATACTAGCTGATTGACTTATCCCACCGCTCACTAACATAATGGCGATCACGGTGGGACTTTGAGTCAAAACATCCTAGGTATCCCTTAGGAACTCTTAGATCTCAGTCAAACTTAGAAGAGTAGAGTCTAGTTGTCTCACCATCCTAGCAAAATGATGACTCAGCTGTAGGACACTCTTCCAAACCTTAGGATTACATAAAAACTCAAAAAACCCCAAAAAACTCCCTTAGATTGGTTTTTGATAGTATTGGTGGTGGACCATACAAATATACCTCAAAACAACTAAAAATCCACCTGGCGACTCCACTAGCCTCCAGTAGGCCTTACTACTTTGCTAAATTTTAGAATACCATCCAATTTAGCCACCTCATCGCCAACCCTAACATAATGGCGATCACGGTGGGACCTATTGAGTTCATGACAGTCTAGCAAACTTTTATAGACTCCTTAGTCCTTCAACTTTTAACTTGAACCATAAGCCTTTAGAATCATTTAGTGTAAACTCTGTGTTTCACCATCTTAGCAAAGTGATGAATCAGGTTTATAACACTCTTACATCCTAGGCTGCACATAAAACTCAGAAAAAACCACAAAAGTACTCCCTTAGATTGGTTTTTGTCAATATTGGTGGTGGACCATACAAGTATACCTCAAAAACAACTGATAATCCACCTGGCGACTCCACTAACCTCTAGTAAGCCTTACTATTTTACCAAACTCTAGGCTACTATCCGATAGACCTATCCCGTCGCTCACTAACATAGCGGGAGATGGTGGGACACTGAGTACATGACAGTTAGCAAACTCTTATAGACTCTTTGGTCCTTTAGATACTTAAACAAGCAAGCAGTCCATAGACCCATTTAGAGTAAACTCTTGTTGTTCTCATCACCCTAGCGAAGTGTTGAAACAAGTCTAGGATACTTTAAACCATAGGCTGCACGTAAAACTCAGAAAATCCAAAACATTCCCAGATTAGTTACTGGTGGTGGACCATAGCTATCTTCATAAAAACAACCCAGTTCCACCTGGCGACTCCACTAATCCATCCCTTTTACTTTGACCATCCTTCACCTTAGTAGAACTTTAGAAAAACCACTCATCCAGAACATTCACCAATACCATTCTCTCTAAACTCTAGATCCAAAATCTGGCTCCACGAAGAATTAACACCAGATCCCATCCAGACCCAATCCCTCCTATCATAGTAGATGACCCAGAGAAGATTCTGTGGCAAGCTTCTGAAACTGATCATCTAGCTACTGGTAGATCCATCCGTAAAACAAGATCAGTACCTAAACATCTCACTATCCTACCAGATTCACCTTTTGAATTAGAGTCATCAAAAGCTCTTTTCAGAAGCAGGTCTCATAGTAAGATAAACTTTGACGATCTTGAACCCCTAAACCCACCACAGAGTCCTAGAAGAGAAGCTTCACCTACCACTCCTCCTGATTTCCAGCTTCTCTATCAGTTTGGCTCCTACCATCCCAGTTCTGCTCAAAACCAGATCACTAGTCCAAGTTCATCCGCCACACTTGGTCAAACCACCACTGTTCAAACCACTTCATCTCAGCCTACTAGTCCTCATCTTGTACATCATCCATTAGCTCCAGTCATGGCAGCCTGGTACGCACTTTTGGTGTTTCCACCGCCCTTGGCTCCTCTCCCAAATAAATATCAAGAAAAAATCCCACATTTTACTGGAGAAGACACCACTACACCTCAACAGCATATAAGTAGAATGACTGATGCTTATGAATACCTGGAGGTACAAGACGAGACCGTCAGAATGAGAATATTCGCCCAAAGTCTTGGTGGTGAACCCAAAACATGGTTCAAAAGATTAACTCCAAACAGTATCCACAATATCCTAGAACTACATCAAGTCTTCAGAAATAGGTGGGAAATCCGAAGAAACCCCATTCAAATCCTGTCAGAATATAACAACCTAAAACGGGAAAACGGGGAAAGTGTCCAAGCTTACTGTACTAGGTTCAACAGTGTATATAACTCCCTCCCACCTCATTTCAAACCCCCACTTGGTTTAGCCCTAGCAAAATTCCCCGAGGGTTTTGATCCGGACATGACATATCATCTGAGAGACAAGGATCCCCCTACCTTAGAGGAAATGCAACAAATAGCCGTAAAAGCAGATGCCAACTTAGCAGAAAAAAGGGCCAGAACTAGATCAGAAAGAAAGGTCACATATAAAGATGAGGTCTCCACTTCATCACCTTCCCTAGATCCCAGAATAGATGACTTAGTCAAAACCATGGCCAAAATGTGGGAAAGGATAAATGAAAAGGCTCCTGTTAGGGACAACCAGCCAAACCTTCCAAACAGAAACCGGAACCAAAACTTTAGGAAGGAACAACCCCAAAACAGACCAAGGGAAAATGACCAACAAATTAGGCCACCTTTCAATGAAAACTATGTGGAAGAGGATGACAGTGACACAGAACCTCTTGATGAACATCATTTAAACCTCATAGGATCTGATAATGAGAGTGAGGTGTACCTCACAGAAGAAGAACAAGCGTTCTTTTCTCCCGATCAAGATGAGACCAACTATGAAGATCTCAACGACCCTACCATAGATTTTCAGAATGCCATTATAGAGGCTCACAGGCAATATGACCTTAGAAGCAAAAGAAACCAAGATAATTCCAAGAGAGGCAACTCAGATACTGCTAAGACCCCTGATACAATCCTCAAGAAAGCAATAAGCAGTGACAAAATCAAGGTGGAGAAAAATGACCAAAACAAAGCTAGAGTCACCCAAACTAGTCCTAACTCAACAGTTCCAAGTACTTCCACAAAAGTTTCCAAAGCAACTATGGAAAACAAAATCCCAAAACAAAGCCAACAAACTCAGAACATAGAGAAGGTCATGGCTGAAAAAACTGAAACAAACATATCTAAACTTCAGCTGCCTTTCAGCTTTAAAGGCGAAATCTCCAAGATCAAGATCACCATGCCTCTTACTGAACTCATTGCCAAAAACTCTTATAAATCCCAAGTACTAAAGGTCCTAAATCTAGGGAATGATGCAAACAATGTTAATCTGGCTGATGACAATCCTGAAGTATTGTTTGGTCCAAAGATAGAGGGAAAATTCCAAGAAGGAACTACTCTTCCATTTTACATTAGCCTAAACATCCACGACCAAATCCTCCACAATGCCATGCTAGACTCCGACGCCTCACATAATCTTATGCCGAAGGTAGTAATGGAAAGGCTAGGCCTGGAAATCACAAGACCATACAAAAAATTGTACTCATTTGATTCGAGTAGAGTCAAATGCCTGGGTTTGATCAAAGACCTTTGTTTTAGTCTGGCCCAAATACCTGCAAAACATCTAATCATGGATATAGTAGTGGCAGACATTCCTCCCAAGTACGGGATGCTTCTATCCAGGTCTTGGGGAGCCAAACTCCAAGGGAATATTCAACTAGACATGTCATACGCCACTATTCCCATGTTCGGCCAAACCAGAACACTCTACCGAGAATCACACATGAAATACATGATTAGCAGTCAAGATAGGCCAGATAACATTCCAATGTGTTCCTTGCGTTCCGACCTGAACTCTTTCATTATGCATATTGACGAAAACTTGGAGGAAGAGTCAGGAGAAACTAAAATAAACTTTGATCCACCACATCAGTTGTCCCTGGTGCCCTATGATGAACTAGACACTCAAAACTATCATGATCATGAACAAATGTGTCTTGAAAAAAGTAAGTATGTCCCTTCTAAATTAGGATTAGAGCAAGAAGCACAAACCCTTATGTATTATCAAACAAATTACTCTAACCTTAGCCAAACACCATAAATAACCTGCGGAAATTTTTTCAGGGTAAAGGCTTTAGAAGACTTACACATCATAAACCTGTTCGGAACCCGGGAGCAAGGGAGTTTAATGTTTCTACCATACCTCAAAGATTTACCATCTTATGGATCATCCACTGCAATTGAAACTTTGACTATAGCCTCAGCTGCTCAAAATCCAGAAAGAATGCCTGATAAACTTCTTATGAGTGAGAATGATAGTTGCAGTTCCAGCATACCTGAGCTACTGAAATTGGCTCATCTTCTGTCTTTTCATGAAGAACTCAGAAAAGGTAAAATCAGAAATCTCATGCAGAATACCAATTTCTACAGGAAAAACAAGGGAAAATACTGTGTCACTACCTTTCCCTCAAAGAACAACTTGGACAAGAGAAAACAGAACAATCTGAAACAAACTGAAATAATCAGGGATAAAACAGATGGTCATAGAGTCTTCTTTGATTTTAGAAATAATACTGCATATCCCTATAATAGAAATTATGTTTTTTCTACCCAAGACCATGATTCACCAACTAAAAGTGCTTTTAATCATGTGTTTTCGCAAGATGATGTTTCAGGTCATGGTCATAAGATCCCCTTGCAAAGTAGGCAGCTTAAAGATTTCTTCCAGTTTGCGGGAGGTAGATCTAATTTCAAGCTCAAAATTGTAAAACCACCCAATATCAGAAATATGTTCATGAAGGCCATGTTCCCAGTTTTAAATTTCTGCATTTTTGCATACCTTGATGATGTCATTATCTATTTCAAGAATGACCAAGAGTACATGCATTACTTAAGGAAAATGTACAGTAAGGAAAGGAGTGGAAATCAGATATTCAAGGAGGTGCAGCGGGAAGATACCGGGCTGTTCAGAGATTCTTGCATGAATCCCTGTGTCATGTTAGAGAGAGAAAACTTCCCAAATTTTTTTCAAGAGTTAAGTGGGCCAAGGGTGAGAGGAGATCCTTACGAGGATAAGATGCTTAAATTCCGTCATTTCCAAGATTTCTAAGTTTGGAACACTTTCATTCATTGTACATACCATTGTTTGAAATATTGAAAAGATAGAAAAGTCAAAAACAGTAAAAGACAGAAAAGGGGGCAAGTGAAGATAGAAACAAAGGTCCCATGTTCCAAAAAATAGTATTTCGGAAAGCGAGCAAGCCTAAATTCCGCTACTAGTACTTCAATGTCTTGTTCAGCTATCTAGCCTAATCATAGCTGAGCATGTTTAAATTTATTTGCTGATAAGTTAGTGAGTGCAAAGATAGTCAACATTGTGTAAGATTGACTTATCACAGAGCTTAGATTAGGGAGAGATTCTGGTTCCACATGCCTAAAACAGAACGAAAGAGAGAAGCGAGGGATGAAAAATACATTGTACATCTTAACCCCGCTTGTCTAGTTTCCCTTTGTTGCAAAATAACATTTGTGTGCAGCTTGTCTTTTATGCCGCAAATGCATGACAAATCAGACTGCCTAATCCTGATTTGATCATTTTAAATTTCATGTTTTAAATTAGAGAATAAAATCCTGTCAAAATGCTTAATCTTGACAGTCGATCTAGCATAGGTAGAGTAATGAAGGAGTTCATCAGTTTAATCTGAACTCCCGGCAGATATAAGAGTAGAAATAGATAGGTTCATTTTGCAAAAAGAAAAATATACATTGTCAAAAGGCTGCTAGTTCAAATGCGCCAAAGAGAAGAAAACATGTTAGGAAAGATAGTGGGGTAGGTAGAGGTATCATTGATGTTAACCATGCTGTCACTTTTCAGAAATAACATCAAAGAAGGGTAAATTTTTGCGCCAATGGATAAGGCACTGGTCTTCATAAGCCAAAAATCTGAATTCTGGACACCTCCTGACAAGGAGCTGCCCTCCCCAAATGGAGCCACTATTAGTCATCAGTATTTTTTATTTGTTAGTGATGACTAGATCCATAGCTGAGTTTTCTAGAAGCTGATTTCCATATGACAATTTGTCATCTAGAAAACCCTCATAAAATTTTTTTCGCCCTCTTGCTTTTCAATCTGCCCATGTCAAAGTTAAAACCCATTATCACTATTTTTTCTAGCTTCAGCCCTACTGGTCTGCCCATCAGCTCTAAAAAGCAAATCCAAGTCTGTTACAAAAGCCTCCCCTAAGTTAGGAAGTGGCGCTTTAAGGCATGTTACCCTTGGCAACCATCAAAAAGCCAAAAAAACCTCCATCTGCTATAGACCAATCATGACTGACCTCTCACTCTGCAAATCAAGTTGATCACAGCTCTAAGTCGCGCCACTTACACACCCCTAGGTCTCAGCACTGCATAAACCACAGCCTCAAGCTGATTTTTAGGTGTTTCATAGTGGTTTATGGTTTCTACAAAGACAGGAAATATAATTTCATCTCAGGAGAAAATTCTTGAATCTACATTTAGAAGAACAACTGCTTCTCAATGTAAACATGAGCCTGAGATATATCTGCAAACAGAGAGTGACTCATCAAGACCTTGCAGCTTCCTTTCAGCATGAAAATCACAGTAAGAGAAAGACACCACTGTCACAGCAAACTGGTAATTTGTCATGGCCAAGAATCTCCTTCATTTACAAGAAGAGGGTTAGGGCACCTCCTTCATCTACAAGCAGAGGGCGCTGGCCAATATTGACTTTAAGGATTGCAAAAGCCCAGGTTTGCTTTTTACTGAACAGTGAAACAATGACTCTAGGTTTTTCTGAGTGTAAGTGATGATCATGACAGGGCTAAAGTCTGAAGTATGCAAGTTAAAGGTAAAACAGAGTTTTGGTCTTGTAAAAGGAAGTCATTTGAAGTTTTCAAATCATATGAATTGTTAAAACCTCAGAGAGACATATCATTAGTGAAAACAACTCTAATTATAAGCAGCATGCTGTTTCAACAAGACTAAATTGAAGAAATGTTGAAAAATCATGTCATTACACAGGCAGAAGAAAAGGTGGTTGTTTTTCAAAAAGGGTGCTAACCTCCATAGTCACAGAGATTATCTTTTAAATGACTTATCATAAGTTTACCAAGGAAAATGGTGGCATTTCAGTTTCCCCTCAGCAAGGAGCAGTACAGTGAGACAGTGACACCTTGACCAGGGTTTTTCTTGAAGCACAGTAGTGATTGCAGGCAGAGGTAAAAGTATTAATGTTTTCAAGTTTGTTTGCTTATCTTCATATCCAAGAAAAACCCTTGTTAGGCAGGCTTGTCAAACAATCTTCAGATACTTTTCCAAGTGAAGGGCCTCCTCCATTCATGAGCAGATGGCCAAGGCATTGACTGTTTTTAAAGACTGATTGGTCAAATATATAGTGGAAAGAGACAAAGAAGGAAAGCAAAAGTCATTACACAGGTAACAGATGGTGTTTATGTTTCAAGAAGTATTGGTTTTCCTACTCATAGAGAAATTTCTTTCAAACTATACATCATGGTGGACAGGAGACAATTTGAATATGCATGCCATTGTTACAAAAAGGGGCAGTTTCCTTAGGAGAAGGGGCCAAACAACACCTCACTATCATATTCCAAGAAGTCTAAAAGAGTTCCTTTCAAGTAAACAGATAAAGATAGTATGAATGGATGAAACTAAAATATGGCACTTACCATCAAAGAAGGAGCTTATGAATCACCTGGAAGCAGAAACTATCAACCAAGTTGGAAGAAGAAAGACCACCTCCTTTTAAAATGACAAAACAGCTTTCAATGCTCTTTGACAGATCTTGAGTGGTTTTTCCTTGTTAAAAATATCACCAAAAGGGTCAAGCAGTGGACAGATTTGAGCCTTGGAATGGTTCTATTACAACAAGAAAGATCATTGCACTAGTCAAAGGAAATGATAACTGTGTTTCAAAGGGCCCTGTTTTTCCTGCTTTATAAGTTTCTCCTTTCAGATATACATCACAAATGATGGGAGGCAATTCAAGATTAGTTCCCAAAAGACATTACCAATAGGTATACAAGTTTATGAATAGGAAAAGAAGTCATTTGACATACTATCAGGGTTTGGAAGGTTTGAAACAAATACAGCTTCTTCATTATTTAAAAAGACAGGGATATCATAAATAATATGTTCTAAGCAAAAAGGCATATTGAAAGAGGAGCCTTTCTTAAATCACAAAGCCGTGATTAAATCCGAACAATGTTAGCAAATGTGGGCACTTGCATTGAGAAAGAGGTTGAAGGAACAAGCAAAGACCGAAACTGTCAAAGCAAGGTGAAAGATAAACCTTTTTCTTTCAAAAACAAAGCAGTCTTCAGGTTTTTTAAACAGTTTTGAAGAAGGGTTACTTTACATAATCAATATCACCAGCTTTATTAACACAGTGGCAGAGATGGTCTGAAGGCCATTAGGTTATTTTTCAAATTTGAAATTCCTGTGTTAAATGGTCACCAGAGAGCTCTTTTTGCATTTCAAATGAATGATAAAGGTAACCGTTGAAGAGTTTGAAAAGACATAAGAGCAAATCGAAGAGTGAAATTTCATTTTCAAAATTGCAAACAAGGTTTTCACTGCATCAAACAAAGGAGTGTCGGGTCGATTTGCAGGAGTTTGCACCGTTTAAACACCGTGCGACGCGCCTGTCAAACTGCGCGACGCGCCTGGAAGGAAATTTGCACAGGCGGTAAACTGTCGCGTGACGCGCCTGTACGCGTGCGCGACGCGCCTGTACACGATGCCCGACCCTGAACCGACAGGCCACCTAGGTGGTTGTTTGCGCGACGTTCTTTCTTTACAGAGTGCCGTGCAGGCTTAAAAACCTCTAGTACACCTCCGGCTCTCCACAAGGGATTTCCATCAAATTTGAAGGTATTTTTACATGCTCTCCCCCTCGGTTTCAAAAGTGCTAAGTGACATGAAGGTTTAAAAAGCCCTGTTTTCAAACTATGGTGTGAAATGAAAGGGTTGGAACAAAATTGCTGAGTTTGACCTAGTTTGATTATCATCATATATTTTGAGAAGCTGCCTATCAGGGTTAAGGTCAAATCAAAAGAGGGCTTATCCCCGTTTATCTTGCTACATCACCATATTTGTCAAATGATTTTTCTGTGAAAAATGTCCATGGGTTGAAGCTGTGTTTGAATGATAAATACACTACTAAGTGCCTATAGAGAGAACCGTGTGTTGAACTTCTCCAAATTCCTCATACCATAGCATACAGAACTTTCAAACTTTGACACCTTTTCAGAAAAACAGTGTTTTGGCTGTATGATGATTCGAAGTGTAAAAACTGTGATAAGATGCTGGATGTGTTATTTAAGGCACCTACAGGAGAGAATTGGTTTTGAAACTAAGAGAAATTTGTTTCACCTTCATTAATCAAAGGACAAGGGATCCTATACCTTCAAAGCATCAAAGGGCAGAGGTTAAACCTATAAACTACAGAAAGGGCAGTTTATTCCTGAGTTTTTCCACTTAACTGTCTTGTTCTTCATGCTTATTTTGACAAGTTGATTTTCAGATGGGGTAGAAGTTTTTCTACAAAGAATAGGGTTTCCATATTAAAACAGAAGTTTTGATTGAGGGAAAGAGATAAAACTCCTACAGGCTTGGTTTAAACTTGTAAAAACATTCTTCAAACTTCTGTCACCTTGTTCCATATCAGTGAGTCTGGCTGTATGCTCACACTGGGGGTTAAATTTGTATATGTATGATCCTGTTTGATGGAGTGACATACATATAGAGAACAGTGAAGTATAGTAGGAGAAAGGGTTCTTGATCAAAGAGCAATTTATAGGTTGAAAGCTGCAGGGGAAAGTTGCTCACACTTCTCACAAAAAGACAGTATTCACTGTGTTTGTTGCTTGATTGTCTTTTGTTTTTCAAGCTTATTGATAAGTTGATATCCATACTGAGTAAAGGTTTTTCTAACAAAGCCAAAGGTATTACATTGTTAAGAGGTCTTGTTTATTTTGCAAAGTGAAGACTCTTACAGGCCTTGTTGAACTTTTGAATCATTTTCCAAAACTTTGTCACCTGGGCACATAAAGCTGTGACATTGACTGTCTGATCATACTAAATGGTTGATTGCACCATAGGCAAGTTTGTTGAATGTTTGACACCTTAGACAGGGCAAGTTTTTAATGAGTGGAAATTCTACTTTGAGGCAAAGATTAAGATGTATTGAGTGACCTCTAAACTTCACAAGAACAAGGTGAGTTCTTGACACTTTGCACAGGAAATTTACCTAGCAGTCTGTCTCCCTTTTACTGTATGGTATCCTATTGAAAATTATGTTGGCAGAGATACATTCAAGGTGGAAGGCTACTTTTTAAGAGAGCAGAGGTTGTATATTACAAGGAAACTTGTTGCAGTCATACAAATTACATTGTTTCTCTGTCAAAGCAGTACATTGACACGGTTTGACTCCAAAAGGGCAGTTTACACACAGTGAAGCAGTTTGTTTCTTCCAAAGCATATTTGTGTCAAAATGCCTCCAAGGCAAGACAACAGGAGCGGTCCGCATAAAAGATATGAGCCAATCTCTATAGAAGAGGTTAATGCTCATCCATCCGTCCTTTTCAACTTCCATGAAGTAGGTTGCCTAGATTTCTGCCAGAAGATACAGGAAGTCAAAAGCTTTTCGCCATTAACACACTTATGCGCCATGAGGTTCCAAGACAAGAATTTCAGGGTAGCGGACCTTGATTTCAAGTTTTCTCCAAGATCAGTGTCCAAGGCCACCAAGATTCCATATCATGGCGAAAAATGGTTCAAACAGGCCCATCTTGACTTAGAAGATTATAAGCCCTTCATCAAACCTGAGCATAGAGATGCTTTCACTACTATTTTCCCTTTTTCATATCTTCTTGACAGCTATGCTCCTCTTATGAAAGTCATAATGAAATATTTTACTTGTGAAGGGAGGTTTGATCGAGGTTATGCCTACCATGTCCGCCTGTTAATGCATTTCACTAGAAACAGGCAACTAAATCTCCCTTACTTTTTATTCAAGAGCATCAAGAAGATGGCATCTACAGTTCAGAAGAAGACCCCTCCTCTGCAAATACCTTCCCTTTTCCATCATTCTCTGATTAAAATTATCATCCTACATCAGCTAGAGAAGAAGGAAGTTCCATGGGATGTATTCATCAGTCACCCAGATGTTGGGCCGTTAATATGCCATTATTATTATCACTTGTGAACACTTATTCCACCCATTTCTACCATTCTTCATCACGTCATTTATTATAATTTATTATTTAAATCCATTTTATGATGATTTATGCTTCTATGAATGAATGTTATTTATTCTCTTTTATTTCTAATAAATTGATGATTATGAATTATTTTATCAATGATAGTTTTAATAAGTTGGTTATAACATTATTCACCATTTTTAGCCTCCAAGGTAATTTCTAGATTGAAGATTTGATCATTAAAAGTGCCAACTCAGAAATGCGCCGGAATAAGGAGTGACAGTTTTGCGGTTGAGATTCTGAGAAAATGAAGATGAATCTGGAAAATCCGGAACATGGGTTTTGTCCAGAACGGACCCAATTAACTTTTCCAAAGAACGGTTTGCCCAAATTCGGCCTGTGTTGAGAGATTCGCAGAGTTCTTTAAGCACGATTTTCTCAGTTCTGTTGTTGCGGCCGTCCTCCAAATCTCAGCTACAAAGCCAAATTCGACTTGTTGTTGTTGAAAGATGGATGTAAATCTATTTTCTTGTTGATCAATTGGTTGGAAGAAATCCAATATTGTTATGGGAGATTGTATTTACTATTCAATTTCTCCTCCTTCTGATTATAAAAGGAGAACATATATTGTGTATTGGGGGAGAGAGACTTTCCTTATTGTAATTTGCAGAACTGTGCATCGACTCTTGTTAAGAGAGTGAGAGCTGTTTGTAACATTATTAATGCCTGATTAATAAAAGAGTTCGCTGTTGTTCCATTTCTCAAGCGCTGGAGTAAAGCACATCAACGCTTCACCGGTGGTTGAGGGCCCGACCCCGGGTGGAGCGATCTGCTGTTTGTATTTCTATTACTTTATTTCTGATGTGTGAAGTATGTTCATTGCAATTACAGAAGTGGTTTTTAACTGAATCGAATACAACATTATTGTTATTTCATTCTTTATAAGAGGCATGATTCGCTGTTCAAATATTTGGTTGTTATTATAAAGCAGATTTCAGTTGCTGTCCCTTTCATTTATAAATTACTTTAGTGATTGCCGTGTGACTGTCAACAGAATTAAAACATTGCTTGGTTATGAATTGTAGTTACTATTCATTTTACGCTGCTGTATATTATATTCTTTTGTTTTCTGCGTGGTTTGTTTATCGTTGTTATTTGGTAATTTGATATGCTTTATAAGTTAATATTACATGCTCTGTTAAAGATTGAATCATTGAGGTTTTTACAGATAGAATGGTGTGTTGACTCCGCATCAAGTTATTAATCCTTTTAAGAGTTAATTGCATGTTCTTACTGTTATGTTACAGAGCTGTTATATTGAACATTCGTGTCATACATTCGTTTGAGGTAGTGTTCTTCATAATCGTTGGATTCAGATCTGTCTAGAAGCACAGTCATATTCCTGTTGATTAATGTTGATTCAGATTGTTATTCCAGTGTGTTGTGTGCGTTTCTGATTTATCAGTACTGTTCCATAATTCATTAATCGTTATTGCTGTTCCATTAGTGTGATTTGTGTGAATTGCCTTTAGAGTGAAAGAATGTTATTTGATTGCAAAGAGTGCATTTGAATTAATAGATTAAGTTTGGTTACAACCCGCGGGACTTAGATTATTCAATTGCCGTTCCATTTTAGATTTGTTGTTCAATTCTTTATTTGCTGTTCTATTTACTCGCATTTGTTGTTTTGGCGTGAGAGACGATCTAAGGCTGTAGTGAGCATTGGCAGTCACTGTCTAGCTCCCAGACTCGTGGTCTATGCTCTAGTTTCCTTTCCATCAGTTTCCAAAGGGATGGGTTATCACTGCCAAACCCTTGACTGATAAGCTGCCTAGTTTTCTGAATGTGTGATTTATTCTTTTGAAGTAACTTAGTTATAGACAAGCTTTCATTTACTTTTGGATTTTTAAGCACTATACTGCAAAACATTACTCTTGAATAAATAGCCGCCTCAGACTGAGTACACTCTTGGAACAAAAAGTCGTCCCTGGGTTGACAATTAATGTGAGGTAATTAGGAGTTACAAAGACACCTTTTTATCGCTCCACACCAGATTTCTCTACTGTTCCTCCTGTCCATGTGTCTCCCACTCAGCCCATCCATCGCCCGGTACCTTTGTCCAGCAGGCCTACTCCTAGAAGGCTCAAAATGACTACAGGACAGCCATGACAGCAGCAAGAGGAAAGGGATGAACAGCAGCAAGCAGAAGATGAAGGTCAGCAGCAGACAGGAGATGAGGAACAGCAACAGGTACAAGATGAAGAACAGCAGCTTGACATTGGAGGATAGGAGCATCAGCTTGGTCAGGAAGTTGAGCAACAAATTGAGCCACTAAATGAGCAGGAAATCCAAGCACAGCAGCAGCTTGATTTTGGTGAAGAAGAGCAGCAAGTTGGAACCCAAATTGAACAAGGCATTGATGTAGAACAACAAGTTAAGGTTGGCGAACAGGAGCAGCAAAGTGAACAGCAAGAAGAAAACATCCAGCAGCCTCAAGAAGAGCAGCAGTTTCAAGAAGATGTCAAAGGTAAATCAGTTGTTTCTCCTCCTCCCAAAAGAACAAAGCTCAGCATAGCAAGCAAGAAAGGGTCTAAGGCTGCCACTCCAACAGTGACAAAGGTTGTTCCTAGAAAACGAAAAACACCCAAAAGGACACCTACTAGCATGCCAAGGAGGAAAAGTGCAAGATTGGCCTTCAAAGGGAAAAGCAAAGTTGGAGAAAGTACAAAGCATGGAGGTGCATTAGCTGTCATCCCAATCCAAAGCAATGACAGTGATAATGAGGCCTGCCTTCTTGAAAACCTCCTAATTCATAAAGAGGGGCAAATTGAGGCATTAGAGGAGGATCTTCAAAGGGCAAGGAACTTCAACCACTTCTTGGAGATCCAAAACAAACAGATGAATGTTCACACAGCTGTTCATGAGGCACGGGCGATCAAACATAAGAATGAGGCAGCTAAGGCGCAAGCAAGGATAGAAGAACTCATTGGTGAGTTCGATGAGGAAGAAGATGGAGACCAGCCTAGGCGGAAGAGGCCTAGGACCATAGGGCTCAAAAGAGCCTTGGAAAAGCATAAAGAAGAAGAACAAGCCCATCTCCAAGCCTTTCCTCTCACTGCACTCCTTGAGCAGAAAATTGAAGAAAATAAAGAGGCATGGCTTGAAAGAGCCAACAAACACTTGGAGATGAAGCTGGAAAGAGCGAACAGAGATCTGGAGCTACAATGGAAGAGAACACATCACTTTCAAAAGTTGAATCAGTTTGCCCGGCGCAAACTAAAGGTAGCCCAAGAGAAATTGAAGAAAGCAAAGAGGAAGCGCCCGGCACAGAAAGAGGAGAAAGGCACATCATCTCTTGAAATTTTGGCCTCAGCTTCTGAGCATGTTGCTAGAGACCCCTGAGGGTCATGCATGCCAATTTTGGGCCCATTTCGACAACTTTTTGTTTTTGGGCATTTTTGGGTTTTTGGTCGAAAACTCATAATTTCGCCATTTCAGTTTGAGGATTTTTCAAGTGAGGAGGATGATACCATTTGATGCCATAATTCTATGAGCAGGTCCTCAGCGATTTTCAGAGCATTTGGAGATCATTTGCCCCTTCAAAACGGCGAAAAATGCTCACTTTTTGCACATTCTGCCTGTCATATCAGCAGTCTGCTATTTCCTGGCTTTTTACACAGGTACAGATTTGGAGGACTTCCAGGCATCTGATTGAGGTGTTTTGAGTTGCGCCGGAAAGTAGACACAGAGAGATTTCCAACGGGCCATCATGAGCCTCATTTCGACACCGGGAAGGCTGCCAAGTGTCTCAGAATGTGGGACCTTTTCCTGATATAAATTTGAAGTATTTTTGTAATTTTTGAACCTTAAAAATCTGCTTTTCCCAAATGTGCGTTTAGCTATTTTTACACTTGGGAAAAGATGTAAAGTCAATATAATTTCTGTTTTTAGCATTTTTTAGATATTTTATGGGATATTTTGTGCCTTGGGCTTTGCAAAGCCTCAAGGACAAGTTTAGATATTTTGACTTGGCCATTGGGATAGCTAGTTGCTCCATGAGGTTTTCCTTCCTCAAGCCTATTTATTCCATGGTTCTCATTGTAAATCAGAGGCTGAACTTGAGAGAAGAATTAATGCATTGGTCATATGAGCTTTGAAGAATACACTTGAGTTATGATTTTTGGACTGCTTCTTGGATGCTTTTGCGGAATGTTGAAGGCTTGTTGATGGATTCCTTGACATGGTAGAATGGTATAGTGCTTCTTAATGTGTTTTGTCTTCTAGTTTATCGTGATGAGTGATGCTTCTTGTCAAGCATAGGATCGTAGGGAGATTAAGTTTGAGATATGCCCATGGAGGCAATCCCTCAAAATTCCTGAATCTTTATAGTTTTATGTTTTCTTCTTCCTTAGTGGTACTAAAGAATTCTTAACTGCTATTTGGTAACTTAAGGATACTGTTTGCTAGTTTTATTCATAAGTTCTATGCATGTTGAGTAGGATGTATGGTGTGCCCCGCTAGTCTATGACTGTCCATAGTTCTGTCCATAAAACTATCTCTTTGACTGATTAGCCTATCATCTTGTTGAACCAAGGAGGCCTAGTCCCGATCTAGCCCTCTGCCTAAAACTATGAAAGCTTGTTTGTCAAAGTGCCCAATAACTTAAAGATTGTGTTTAGGCGTTCCGACATAGCATTTTGAGTTGTTATTCCATCTTATGTGTTTTCCCCAAAGTCTGATAGCCATTTCCCGAAGTTAGAAGGTCTTATACTTCTATGTATGGATTGAATGTCTGATTTCTATGTATTAATTAGCTCATAGTTACATTTTGCATGATTAATGGTTTTCCATACCATGTTTATGTCTGCTATCAAACTATTTATGCTTGAAATCCCCCGTCTTTCACAAAATTGATGTCCATTTACTCCATTTTGCCCAAATATCCTTTCTACCTTGAATCAAATCGGCCCTTCAACAGCCTTGCATCATCATCTAATAGCTTTCTTGACCTTTTGACCCCATAGCCCAGTTAATATACATCTTGTTATCTATTTTATATCTTTGATTAGTTTCATCCCTCACAACTTAAAAAACCAAAAATCAAAAACTTACTTCATAACTAGCGTAAAATCAGAACACAAATAAGCGAAAACACTGATATCTTTTACATATAATAGAGAGAGCCCTCTCTGAGTCCAGGAAGGCTAGGTCCTCGGGCTCCAAAGCTTGGTTTGATGTTACATCGTCATTTGGCTCACCAATCGGCCAAATCACGGGACCCTAACATTCATTGAACATAGATTTCTCACTTTTCCGGATTCGATGGACTAACTTACGGAAAATGAACTGTTTCGGGCTGACTATTATCCCTTTGCCGTGCCCGGTTATCAAGACATGACAAAGGTACCCCAATGGAGTCATCTTTTACGACATTTTTCAGACTCTCTAAACATGAAAAATTCACCGAGTTTACTCGTCTGGACTCATTAAAACTAATCAGATAAGACATGGAGTTATCTTTTATGACATTTTTCAGACTCTTTAAAAATGAAAAATTCACCGAGTTTGCTCATCTGAACTCGTTAAATATAATCAGATGGGGCACAGAGTTGTCTTTTCTGACATTTTTCAGACTCTTTAAACATGAAAAATTCACCGAGTTTACTCGTCTGGACTCGTTAAACTTAATCAGACGGGGAAAAATTTGGACAAAATGGATACTACCTCTGTTACATTTCCAAAAAAGGTCGATTTCGCAGCAAAATTCTTGAACATGGCACTTCCCAGAAAACTCTTTCGCAGTTAGCCAAACCCTACCATCTATGAGTATTAGCCTTCAAATCCCAGTGTCCCTGCACTGGTAAAATCCTAACACACTCTTTGGTGTTCAAAAACGCTTCAGCTGCCTAGTACCCTGCTAGAGTGCCTTCTATTGTTCAAGCAGATCTCGCTATCTACTGCTCCTGTTATCAACCAAACCGTTCATTATGCCAGAAATTATTTGTCGTCTGACGTTCCCATTTACTCTTCCTTATCTCAGATCATAAACAAAATCAGTTGGTTTCCGTTTCATGTTGACTGATGTAGGACGCCTCAGTGCCTACCTATCAACAGATCACTTCCTATCGACTTCAACACCTTATCTAGGAAGTTGATCCAGAAACACATCAGTACCCAGATACTTGCAGACATCAGTGGCAGGTAGTCTTGTGTTTGATCAAGGGTCTTCATCATTGGCTCTTGGTCAAATGATTCTATGAGTGTTCGACTTCAACTCCTTTTATTCACACTCGCTAGATTGTACCGGGCATCTTAGGGACCATCATCATTATCGGTGGCCACCTTCGCGTCTGTTAACAGTTTTCATTATTGACTGGTAATCAGACGATTTCTCACATGTTCGACGACAACTCCTTCATCCACATGTTGAGGAATATGCAGTTTAAGTGAATCGGCGGTCAAGACCTTGGGGCAAAAGGCTACACCATTAAAGTTGTGTTCCCTTCCCCAAGCTGCGATATTGTTTATGGAGACAGCTTTTTCAGTCTGATCCTGTTATGACAGACACTTCCACATTGTGCCTATTGGTGGATAGATTCTTCATATCTCTATTCTAGAGAAATCATGTTGTTTAAAGCTACTGAGCATGGGACATGCCCGACTCTAGGCAAATACTATATTTTCTGACATATGTTGTTGTTTCAGGTTTTCCTTAGTCTTTCAATCTCTCTCTATCTCTACAAATTATAAAGTATTTCGGCCATCGTCTTCGTCTCTGACCTCACACTTTAGGGGGCATCTGTTACATGTCAAAATACCTCCTCATCAGCTCAAAGGGGAAGACAAATATGGAAGAAGTACAAAGACCTAAATTAAACCTATTTCTGCCAGGGTAACGCATATATAGAATAGAACAAGAGCGTTATAACGCAGACAATCAGTACATTGGCCGCGTTAGTGGCTAGGGCAACACTCTGTTTACACTGGAGGGACGCGTTACCCGTGTTTTAAGTTTGAATTGGGAAAAGAGCGCGGAGAATGATTTGAATCTCCGATTTTCCCTCACAAAGGAGTCAGTTCACAAAGGAAACTGCAGAAGCACCATTTCATTATTGGTCATTGCCATGGGAGACTGAACTCCAAAAGAGGCAAAAGCATGGAGATCAAGGAAACATCTAAGCCTTTTCCATTCCAAACTAGTGGAAAGAGAAGGGAAACAATGGCCTTCTCCCTCTCCTATAAGAAGGAGCTGAAGGCTCTTAATCGAAGGTCGAAGGATTGCTCAAGGTTCTGTTGAAGCCTAGAAAATCTCTGCTTCAAACATCGGGGAAAACCACCCGGTCGGGACCTTAAGGCAGCTCCTTTTCCGTTTGGTATGGTGGCTCCGACTGGATTTAAAGGACCAGTTTCCTTGTAACTAAATGGATTGGATTGGATGGGTGGAAATGGGACTAAACTAACTGAAATAAAACTATCTAATTTAAACTAAATACTGATAAAGAAACTCTAATACTAACCCGGGTAGCTATATGTGAATGAAACTTAAGATTGTTCCAATTCAACAATAACCATGAAAATGTATTATCAATTAAATTGAAATATGCAGAAACAAATAACGATAACTCTGTTTAAGAAATTAAACAGAGTTATGTAAACATATTGCATTCATCATTGTATACCATTTACATGTAACTTATGAAAAATAACGTTTCAATTATACTCAGAAATGATATATAAAAGGAAGCGTTGTTAAAACAAATATACATATAAATGATAGCAATTTTAAAACGAATATCATAAAATAAAAGAGATCAACAGTAAACAGATAGAAATACCTTGCTCATCTTGATGACTTCAAATGTAATCTGATACTCTATCCAGTAATTATAATGCAAAACCAAATTCCAAGGTACAGAAATGCAACACTTCAAAGATAATTCCGCATGAAAATCACCAGATGTGATCCTTTTCAAAAAATATATAAGACAATAGAGTACAGAAATGCAATCTCCAAGTCCAAAAATATTAAGATCCAGGACCCCTCTCTAAATGCATGAGAGGGGTTTAAATACTACTTAACTAACTATAAAAATAGTTTATTACAAAAATTAAGGATTCGGTTCAATGACCGTCCTTTTCCTAGGCTAAAATACAGTGAAATTAAAACTAAATCTATCTATCTATTAACTTGATCTTTAAGCTTGCAGGCATCTAGCATAGTTTTGAGAAGATGCGGTTGACCGACTTCAGAATTCAGCTGTCCTGAAAAGACAGAGTCGACAAGCGTAGGAGCAATCTTCTCTGTAGCATTGATAATACAATTGAGCGCACTATGCTGACTGTGTGGCTTTACCAAGTACATCCAGTATGAGTCCCAATTTAATCTTGTCAGCTCTTGGATGGATTTTGCTCTTTCTTCTGCCTTTTGCCTCCATTCTTCTTGCAATTGATTTTCTTGTGGGAGATAACCTGGAATAGTTTCAGAAATCAAGTTAGCTTTGTGTAAATTGTCATTTATACAATCAGTGAGAGTGTTTGCTGCTATAGATGCCTCCTCTGTTGCCCTTTCTGCCCTTCTGATTTGTGCATCCCAATTATTAAACATTATTTCTTTATGGTTCTCGTTGATGATGGGTGCACTAGCTTTTCTGCCTTCTTCTGTCTTTTGCCATGCTAGATAATCATTGATCTTTTCATTAATCAAATCATAATCATTTCATAAATCTACGACATGATTTGTGATTCTATCGCTTTCTTGGCACAAAGAATTCCATTGCAATATTTTTTGGCAGAAAAATTCCTCTTGTTGCAGTAGTTGATTGTTCAAAGAGATGGTTTCTGAAATGAATTCTGGAAGCTTAGGATCATCCCTATGCTGTTCTTGGATTTCTTGAAGTTTTTGTTGTAACTCTTCAAGTTTTAATTGTGCTTCCTGATTGGCCTGTACCTGTTGCAATTGCTGTTGCAGAGCCTTTATCTGTTCTTCTTTTTCATCCAACAAAAGTTGTATCTCAACTGCTTTATCAATTGTTGCAGAAGCATAAGCTCTTGTTATTTGAGATAACTTAGTGAGATTATGAGTAGGCTCTGTGGCAGGATCTTTCCACAAAACATCTACTTGTTCTGCTTCAGTAGCAATTGCACTTTCTATTTTTTCTCTTTTTCCTTTGTCTCTTTACTACTGCTTTGTATTTTGGGCTATAAAATACATCCAGAGGAGGAATTTCCTCTACATTAAGTACAATTTCAGAGGAGGGTGTGATTGGTATGTGCTCTGTTACTGCGGTTGTGCTGCTTGTTCCTGTGTTCAAAACTTTGGTTGTTTGGACAGGGGTCTGTACATTCTGTCCTTCTACATTAATCAATTGATTAAAGGTTTCCCATTCTTTATCTAACTCAATGGTGACTGGATGTTGCTGTACATTGGGTGGAGGAGGATTTGTTTGTTGAGAAATCAAAATTTGCTGTTGAGCAAGCTCTTTAGATTGTGCAGAATCTTTAATGGATTCTTCCATTTTATCTTCCATTTCTTTGGATGTATTGGAGTGTTCAGAATCTCTGTCAAATTTTGATTTGGATTTACTTGTGCTTGAACTGCTGTTAAGACTAACACTAGGAGTTTTCTCCTTTGCAGGCTCTATGCGTAGATTATCCAAAGGAATAGGAATTAGTCTCCTTTCTCTGTACAACTTGAATTCCTGAAAATCCCCTGGAGATAGCTGCTCTCTAGCTGAATTCAAAACCTCTTTGAATGAGTTTCTTGCCTGGAACATATCATCAAAAAGATCTTGCTCCCCGAAAAATTCCCTTACTTTGATTGCATTGGTAAAATTCTTAACAATATCATTTTGGTCAAATAACCTTCTTGAGAATTTGAACAGCTGTAGGCATGTAACATTGCCTATCTCGTGAAATGCATGACGAATATCCAACAGTGAAAATGTTCCACATTTTATGGGAAATTGTGGCCAAATGCCCTTTTTCTTGTCTTTTAAATCTTTTGTCATACCTCTCTGGCCACAAGTCTGATAAGCAATTTCCCGAGCTACAAGTCTATCTGGAACATATAAGGGTAAAACATGGGGAGAAGCATAACTTCCAAAAACCCTAATATAGGTGAACAATTCCTCTCCAAACCATCTTGCGACGGGGAGAATATCAACCTCTGTTTCTGAGGATAACCTCGGGGCATCCTTATTATACAATGTTCTGTACAATGGCAGCATTATTCCATGACAGATTTGATAAAAATGGGGGATAAACTCAGACTCCCATAGTTCTTTATGGTACACATGAATGGGCAAAGGATCGTGGATAGTCCATTTCCAGCCCATCACAGGGAATTTAGAGACATAGCAGATGGCATCCATGACATAAACAGATAAATAAAAAGACGGATAAACCCGCTGGGAAACATTTCGTTTAGACCGGTAATGAAAAATAGCAGTGGTGAGATTATCAGATAGGATTTTGGCCCAATCTACAACTGTAGAATTAACAGTCGCATTTAACAAAGGAAGCCATTCGGGTAAGATCATATTTATGTCAGGCTTTCCAAAAAGCCTGCATAACATGGCAGCAGTAAAACAATAAGGAGAGGTAAGTGAACCCGTGCTGTACATACCTTGTTTGTTCTTCTTCAACGGTTCACTTCTTTTGGTCCACTCCTTTGTGCATTCTGCCAAATTTGAGTGTTCTTTTGTAAACTCTTCCATAAATTTCCTGTTGAAAGTTGCATGAGGTTCTGGCAGCTTATACATTAATCTCAGATCTTCTATGGTGAATGACCCAATTAGCTCTTCCGATGGAGTTCTGAATTTTCTGTCTGAAATATCTGTGCTATCCAACACCCATCTCACCATGTCTGTATATGGGAGAATCCTTTGTCTTGCTGCTATTCTATGTAGAAATGAACAAGCCAAGTCTCTAAGGGTTGCTTCAGACGTATCCTTTGAACCTGTTGTAGCTGCAACTTTTATTACCACAGGGTTTTCATCTTCTAACAGTTTATACATTCCCTCCCAAGTGGATATACCGGCGTCTTTGTTACAGGCGGTGTCTGCGTATAGCGAAGCCATTTATTTGTTCTCAGAACTTGAGATCTTCTCCTTCTTACCCATAATGTTTAGCGGAAGCTTTGTATAGTGGTCTGCTCCTTCGTGCCTGTGTTTTACGAATAAATGAGAGTAATGATATAAGAAAGGTGATGAGACTGTTTTGAATGTGAAAGATGATGAAATATAATATTTAAATTGTGAAACGACTTTCAATCAAAACACAATCTCTTTTCACATTAATAATCAATCCAATCATTTAATATAATCATTAAAGCGCATAACGGATTTGACATATGGGAAGATTACCCTGGGAAAGCGCGCCTACATGAATCTACGACATTGCGATCTGCGATTTGCTGCGCAAATTCGCAATATCGCGATGTCGCAATATCGCAAAATGAAATCATCACAGTCATAAAAATAGCGCAAAAACGGGAATTGCGCAATAGCGCAAAGCGCATATCACAAAATTCACAAAAGCACATATCGCAAAAAGCGCAGAATTGATAAGAGCGCAAAAGATTTTTATTAATCATTTCTGTTTTCTGCGCTATGCGATCTGCGATTAATGCGTTTTATATATACTATTTTGTTATGGATGCACTATCCTGTTTCAAGAGCAATTTTATTATAATCTATCATAAACTTAATTGTTTCTAAATATTCTTTCTAAGGGATTTCTACAAGTTTATGATAGAAAGTTTTATTTGAAAGGCAAATAAATCCTAATTGAATTTTTTTTTGGATTTTTTAACTAAGGGTCCCCATTTATTTAGTATTATTACTAATACTAAATAAAAAGGGGGGTTGTTGCTGGTCACAACAATTGGCGATTCACTGAAAGAAACAGTTATCTCTGAAAAAATAAAATGAACATTCTATCTTTAGTAAATAAAGGTTTTTAAAGATAATAAAAACTATCTTATGATAATTCAAATAAAATGTAACTATGAAAGAAAAAAAAATAAAAATCATTTCATAATTTCTTTCTAATTCCTTAAGAAATAAAAACATTTTGGGTTATATCAAGCTTTGGTTGGTGTTAATAATGAAGTAAGTGGATCTCTTCAAGTTTTGGTTTTATAATATACTCTATTGCCATAGGTATTGCCTCTGCTGCCAGCAAACGTTCATAGTCTCGACAGGGTTACCTTTAAACCATTAACCATTCATTGTCCCATCCAACTAAAATTATGACTTTTTAAAAGATAAATTCATAAGACCTATTATCTCATGTTTTTTGCCTTTTATTTATTTTTATTTTAAGAGTCATTGTTCTGGTTTTGTAGCCAGTTATTAACAATGCCATTCACTAGTTATAATTAAACTGAACAAGCTGGCTCGTGATGAGACCCCTTGTCTTATATTTATAAGCCATTACCCTGTTTTGGTATGCAGTATTGGTAATGTCAGTTTTATTACTCCTTATGAACATGGTAAGTCGGCTCACAATGAGACCTCTTATCTCTTAAAATTTTCGTATAATTTCTTAGAATTACATTCTAAAAAATCACAACTTAAATGGATGGGGTGAAATAGTTTTATCCTTAAGAATCAATGGATGACAATTTTTAGAGTTTTTTGAATTCCAAAACTTTGAAAAATATCTTTACTTTAATAGATAACCTTTCTCTGCTTAATAAACCTTATAATGATTTACATTTTCCTCAAGTTTTCAAAAGATCATGTAAATGATTGAAATAATCTTTTCAAAGTTTAACATCTTATTTTAAACTATTCAAAAACTGTAATCATTACTTTAAAAATTATTATTTACACAAAATAAATATTTATAATATTTTTCTGAAGAAATTTTCTCAAATAGTAAACAGTCAATCAGAGATTCATAAACAACCTTTATTTGTAAAAACAAAAACAATCAAAAACTTTGCAGAAAGAAATATATACAGTTTAAGAAGGGGTTACCTCCTTATGAAAAGAATTTCTTCAAGATAAGCCCATTTACAGAAAGAGACTCTCTCTTACCTGTTAGATCTTGGAGTATAAATGTATTTGAGCTTATCTTCTCAACGATTTGAAATGGTCCAAGCCACATTTTCTGAAATTTGGTATGTTTACCTTTTTCTTCGTGTGCTTTATCCCATTTCAAAACGAGATCACCAATTGACAAAATTTTTAAGCCGGTAGAACTTGCATCAAAAGAAGATTTTACAAGCTGTTGATGTTTTTCATGAGTAATTTTTGCTTTATCCCTATCTTCTTCTAATTTAAGGATTTGATTATATCTCAATTGAATGGATGAAGAAGGATTTTATTCAATAAACTGCACTAGGGCTAATGATGGAAGTGTTAAGTTTGATGGTATCACAACTTCTTTTCCATAAACCAGATTGAAAGGTGAAGTCCCTATTGAAGCTTTTTCAGTGATACGATCAACCCATAACGCAAAGATTAAAGATTTGTGCCAATTCTTTTGATTTTGATCAACGGTCCTTTTAATGATTTTGATAAGGTTTTTATTAGTGGATTCATCTAAACCATTACCTTGTGGGTAATAATTTGCTGAATATTTTAATTTAAAACCTCTTTTGACTGCAAATTCAATTAGACTATTTCCAGAGAAGTAAGATGCATTATCAAAGACAAGAGCTTGAGGTACACCAAACCTGGTTATGATGAATTGATCTATGAAATCAATAATTGCATCAGAATTGGCTACCTTCAATGGGATTGCATCTACCCATTTTGTAAAGTAATCAGTTGCAGTAAGGATGTACTTGTGCTGTTTGGAAGAATGAGGTACTATCTCACCAATAATGTCAAGCCCCCATTGTTAGAATTGTTGCTCAATAGTTACTGGTTGCAAAGGAAAAGCTGGTTTCCTTTGTCTTCCACTTGCAGTTTGACAAATTTGGCACTTCCTTACGTAATCATGTGTATCTTTAAAAAGGGTAGGCCAGTAATAACCAGCGCGAATTATTTTGTGAGTTGTGGTATCACCTCCAAAATGACCTCCTGCTGGTCCATCATGCAATTCCTGCAAAACCTTTTCAGCTTCAGTCTTTTCCAAACATCTTAATAAAATTGAATCATAATTTTTTCTAAATAGCACATTATCAATGATCTGGTATTTAATAGCCTTTAACCTTAAAGCGCGTTTACTCTTATAGCTGAGATTAGAAGGAGCATACCCATTTTTCAAGTAATAGATAAGATCAGCATACTGAGATCCGGAATTTGTAACACTTATCTGACTTACTTGAATATCTTGATTTGAATCTTGATTTTCTGGTATGTTATGAGCTCCTTCCAATAATCTGCAAAAACCTTGTCCTTTAACAATCTTAGCTGGTTTAATATCAATATCATATTCTTACAAGGCTGTTACCCAGTTAGCTCTCTTTTCCCCTACGTCCTTTTGAATTAATAATTGCCTCACTGCAGAGAATGGGACAATGATTTTTGTATGTGTTTTCAAGAGAAAAGGTCTAAAATGTTTGATTGATTTAAACACAGCAAAGGCTTGTTTTTCAACATTGGAATAATTAAGCTCAGCTCCTTGCAGATTTGAGCTAAAGAAAGAAATTGGTGCTTCGATTTCTTGATCATTGAGTTGTGTTAAAACGGTTGCATAGGATGTTTCAGTGGCCAGAGTATACAAAGTAAAATCTTTAGAAAAATCCGGAGTATTCAATGCTGGTGCATTAATGATCGCTTGTTTGATTGAATCAAAAGCTTCTTTTTCTTATGCGTCCATTTGAATATTGAATTTTTCTTTATCATATTTTGCATAGGTAAAACAATTAAAAAAAAATCAGGAATAAATCTCTTAACAAAATTGATCTGTCCAAGAAAAGATTGCATGGATTTTTTGTTATGTGGTAAAGAAATATCAGAAATTTCTTTCACTCTATCTGGATCAATATATATACCATCTTTTGACACAACAAATCCTAAGAGTTTTCCTTCATCTAAAGCAAAGAAAGATTTCTTTGGATTTAAGGAGATACCAAACTTTCTACATCTTTCAAATATTTGTTTTAAATCATGTAGATGATTGGCTCTCTTTTTTGAAAATACTGTTATGTCATCAAGATAAACAACAACTGATTTATTGATCAGACCTTTGAATGCTATGTCCATGGCTCTTTGAAAAGTTGCTCCTGCATTTATTAGACCAAAATCATTTTCTGATAAGCATAAGTTCCCCATTTTGTTCTGAAAGTTGTTTTCAATCTGTCATCTGGGTGAACTAAAACTTGATTATAGCCCGAAAATCCATCGAGAAAAGACATAAGTTCAGAACCAGCTACCTTTTGAAGTATCTGTTCCATGGTTGGCAATGGGAAATTGTCTTTTAAACATGCCTTGTTTAAATTTCTGAAATCAATACAGATTCTTATATCACCATTCTTCTTTCTTACAGGTACCATATTGGAAACCCAATTTGAGTGCCTGACTGGAAAAATGATTTTGGCTTTCAAAAGTTTATTAAGTTCTGATTTGATTTGACTTTCGAGATTTGGATGTATCTTTCTCAACTTCTGTTGAACAGGTTTAACATCAGGAAGCATTGGAATCGTGTGTTGAATAATTGAAGTATCATACGTTTTTAGATCATCATAATTCCAAGCAAAAACATTTTTATACTTGTTTAGCAGTTTAATGAATGCATTCCTTTCCTCTGGTGTTAAGTTGAGTCCTAAGTTAACGTTTTGAGGTTTAGAATCAGAACCAAGATTTACTAATTCAAACTTCAAAGTGGAGCTTTGAAGTTTTGAATTAACAACTTTCTTGAATGTTGTCTCTATAATGTCATATAAATCCTCTAAGTTTATGGCAGATTTTGGAATGGGAGTTTTTCACTTTACCTTTCTGACAATTTGCTGTAAAAATCACCCAGTCATCTTTTTCTGTGTTTTGCTCATCACCAGTTTTCTCTAGTCATGAAATTAGAATATCTTGATCGATGAAAACAATCCAATTTGTAACATTATCGGCAGGATGAATGAAAGAAATCAATTCTGGAAAATCATAAAGTGTCAAATCTTGAGCGGTGGAGTCTAGATACAACATTAGCTATGAGTCGGTGATGTTAGATTCCTAGGAATAGGAGAAATATTGAATGCTAAAAAATGAGTGGTGAGATCTTTCACTAGGGTTTGATAGTGTTTAAGATGTCTTGAAAGGCAATGAATAGTATTCCTAACTTGTTTAATGACAATTTCGGAATCACCAAAGACTTTCAAGTATTTAACATCTAACCCTATAGCTTTATAAAGTCCTTGAACCAAGGCTTCATATTCTGCGGTATTGTTAGTACACTCAAATTCTAATCTACATGACAGCATGGTTTTCTCCCCATTTGGATCAATTAGGATGCATCCAGCTCCAACTCCATCACTAGACTTCGATCCATCAAAATATAATGACCAAAATAAAGACTTATCTATTGGATTATCTACAATTACATCCGAAAAATTTACAATTCTGGAAGTATCAGACTGTGAAAAATTTTCTATCTGAGAAACAAAAGTATTTACAGAAAACGGTGATTGAGGAGCTTTGAAATTTCCAAGAAATGATTCAGCAGAATAACCTCCAAGAATGTTGTTGTTGAATGCTACAGGTTCATTAGGTTGTTCAAATTCAGTGACAGTATGCGCCATATGTTTTTCTCGTTCAATTTTGATTTGATTTGGTTTCCCTTTGTAAGGAAGCCACATGTGTGAATAATCAGTCGAGATATAATCGTTAAGTTTTGCAGACCAGTCCCTGCTCAAGATTAATCCATAGAATTCAGGAATATCAGCAATCAGAATATCAATTCTTTGGACAATCCTAGGATCTAAGGTTAATCTGATTGTGAATGAATTGATTTCTCCTACAACTTGAACTTTAGAGCGATCCAACTGAACGATATGAACTACTGATTTCTGTGGTTCAATATTTAATTTAGCACAGACAGAAGTAGGCATTATATTGGAGGAAGCTCCGGAATCAATCAAACAATTATGCAGATTTTTATTGTACATCTCATAAGTTAAAAGAAAAGGAGGAGTTTGAGAATTTGACTTTTCCCCAATGAGCACAGTATCAATAGCATCTACCTTATCTGGTGGCTTACCAGTTCCTCTTGCTGCTTTTGCAACTATACCGCTTGGTAAAGGAGCAATTGGTGTAGCGTTTAATTCTTTCAATAGCAACTTTTGCTGGTGTTTCAGTTTGCTGAGTTCATGTAAGGAAATGTTGGCTTTAATATTTTTCATGTCTTCAACAATATTGTATTCCATAGGATCTGACACTACTAAAGTTTTCGTTGTTGATGTGAGGGGATTAGAAGAAGATGGCTGATTTTGAGTAGGTAATGGAGAAGTTTTCTTTACAGTAGGTTTGTCTTTGGTACTTGGAGTTGTAATTTTCTTTTTAGGAACTGTTTGCACTGGTTCTGCTGTAGATTTACTCCTAGTACTTACAGGCATAGCTTCTTCACTATCAGAATTAGGGAGAATAAAATCCCACATTCCATTTAATTCAGCTATCTCTTCACTTTCGTCTTCTTGATCTGATACTATAGATGTATCTTCTTCTTCTTCCTCTTCTTCTGACTCTGCATTAGAGATTGCATTAGGAGGTTTAGATTCAACTTGGTTTCTTCTTAAATTTCGGAATGGTTTCTTGGTAGAAGTTTCAGCCACTTGTTTTTTAATTTCAACCATTTCATTTGACATGGTTTTAAGAACTTTCTGTAATCCTTCCATGTCATATGGATCTTTGGCCTTTTTCTTTGAATCATCTCTGAAGTTGACCTTCTTTGATTTCCTTTCTTCAAGAGCATTTTTCTTTTCCAGAGAAGTGATACGTTTTTCTACTGCAATAGCTTCTTTCATATTCTCAGCCAATGTAGGCTTTGCAGCTCTGTCTACGAAAATTGCTATGTTTGAGGGTAAGGCAGTTATGTACCATTCAATTCTAACTTGTTCACTGGGTTGTGAGTCTGTATGAATTTTGTTCAAAAGTTTGTTGAATCTAGCATTGAATTCTTTTATAGGTTCCTTGGGTTCTATTTTCAAATTTGAGAGATCATTGAGTAAAGTTGCAATTGATCGATCATCTCCAAATTTGGTCAAAAAATGATCTGCAAAGATGTCCCAACTCGTTATAGATCCTGATGGTAATGAAAAATACCATGATCCTGCTACTCCCTGAAGAGTATATGGGAATAATCTAACTACAACATCTTCATGTATGACTCCATTCAAATTAATAGCCAGCATAAAATTATTGATATGTTCTTGAGCTTGAATGTTAAGATCTGGGCTAAATTTTGGAAGCCATTTTCCAGGATTGTCTGGTAAATCGTGTAAAGGTGCAGCCATGTTGACTGCTCCTGGAGTAGACCATGGTCTCTGTGCCATTATTGGGATGATTATTGGAGGAATAGTAGAAACTGATGGTATTTGAATAGAAGTGGTTGGAATAGATGATGTTAAGATTGATGAGGATTGAGGAGAAGATGTTTGTGGAGATGATATGGAAATAATTGTACTTTGATGAGAAGGGATTTCGGAAACAGGTATTTGAATATGAGATGATGAACTTGTATCACTTTCTGTTTCTAATTGAATTCTTTTTGTTTTTCCCTTACTAGGTAAAGGAAATTATTTCGGAGGAATACCAATTTTTTCACTTTGCAATCTAGTAAGAGGTTTTGAAGGAATGAATTTTGAAGTTACACTACCTTCAGATATTTCAGACTCTTCAATAGATAATGAGAATCCTTTTAATTTATGAATTAGATCTTGAACTTCAGGAGACTCAGGATGTTGTTTGTCTGAATGTTTTAAGATTTGGTAGTGGGTGTTTGAATATTTTCTGCAATTTCTTCTCTTGGATTCTGAACTTCAGAAGAAATTGAAGAAGTTAATGAGGGTGTTTTGCTCTCAGAATGGCTTGTGGATAAAGATTTACTTGCCATTCATAGCTCAGGCCCTCCTTCTAGCGCCAAAAATGTTGAAGCCTAGAAAATCTTTGCTTCAAACATCGGGGAAAACCACCCGGTCGGGACCTTAAGGCAGCTCCTTTTCCGTTTGGTATGGTGGCTCCGACTGGATTTAAAGGACCAGTTTCCTTGTAACTAAATGGATTGGATTGGATGGGTGGAAATGAGACTAAACTAACTGAAATAAAACTATCTAATCTAAGCTAAATACTGATAAAGAAATTCTAATACTAACCCGAGTGGCTATATGTGAATACAACTTAAGATTGTTCTAATTCAACAATAACCATGAAAATGTATTATTAATCAAATTGAAATGTGCAGAAACAAATAAAGATAACTCTGTTTAAGAAATTAAACAGAGTTATATAAACATATTGCATTCATCATTGTATACCATTTACATGTAACTATGAAAAATAACGTTTCAATTATACTAAAAAATGATATATAAAAGAAAGCGTTGTTAAAACAAATATACATATAAATGATAGCAATTTTAAAACAAATATAATAAAACAAAAGAGATCAACAGTAAACAGATAGAAATACCTTGCTCATCTTGATGACTTCAAATGCAATCTGATACTCTATCCAGTAACTATAATGCAAAACCAAATTCCAAGGTACAGAAATGCAACACTTCAAAGATAATTCCGCATGAAAATCACCAGATGTGATCCTTTTCAAAAAATATATAAGACAATGGAATACAGAAATGCAATCTCCAAGTCCAAAAATATTAAGATCCAGGACCCCTCTCTAAATGCATGAGAGGGGTTTAAATACTACTTAACTAACTCTAAAAATAGTTTATTACAAAAATTAAGGATTCGGTTCAATGACCGTCCTTTTCCTAGGCTAAAATACAGTGAAATTAAAACTAAATCTATCTATATATTAACTTGATCTTTTAGCTTGCAGGCATCCAGCATAGTTTTGAGAAGATGCGGTTGACCGACTTCAGAATTCAACTGTCCTGAAAAGACAGAGTCGGCAAGCGTAGGAGCAATCTTCTCTGTAGCATTGATAATACAATTGAGCGCACTGTGCTGACTGTGTGGCTTTACCAAGTACATCCAGTATGAGTCCCAATTTAATCTTGTCAGCTCTTGGATGGATTTTGCTCTTTCTTCTGCCTTTTGCCTCCATTCTGCTTGCAATTGATTTGCCTGTGGGAGATAACCTGGAATAGTTTCAGAAATCAAGTTAGCTTTGTGTAAATTGTCATTTATACAATCAGTGAGAGTGTTTGCCGCTATAGATGCCTCCTCTGCTGCCCTTTCTGCCCTTCTGATTTGTGCATCCCAATTATTAAACATTATTTCTTTATGGTTCTCGTTGATGATGGGTGCACTAGCTTTTCTGCCTTCTTCTGTCTTTTGCCATGCTAGATAATCATTGATCTTTTTATTAATCAAATCATAATCATTTCGTAAATCTACGACATGATTTGTGATTCTATCGCTTTCTTGGCACAAAGAATTCCATTGCAATATTTTTTGGCAGAAAACTTCCTCTTGTTGCAGTAGTTGATTGTTCAAAGAGATGGTTTCTGAAATGAATTCTGGAAGCTTAGGATCATCATTACAGGCGTCCTTGTTAAATGAGTTAATACCTTCATGCAGCCATTTCATTCTCGGAACATAAACTCTTCTCAACTTCTTGCCATAATGTTTAGCGAAAGCTTTGTATAGTGGTCTGCTCCTTCGTGCCTGCGTTTTACGAATAAATGAGAGTAATGACATAAGAAAGGTGATGAGACTGTTTTGAATGTGAAAGCGGATGAAATATAATATTTAAATTGTGAAATGACTTTCAATCTAAACACAATCTCTTTTCACATTAATAATCAATCCAATCATTTAATATAATCATTAAAGCGCATAACGGATTTGACATGTGGGAAGATTGCCTTGGGATAGTGCGCCTACATGAATCTGCGACATTGCGATCTACGATTTGCTGCGCAATATCGCAATATCGCAATGTCGCAATATCGCAAAATGAAATCATCACAGTCATAAAAATAGCGCAAAAACGGGAATTGCGCAATAGCGCAAAGCGCATATCGCAAAAATCACAAAAGCCCATATCGCAAAAAGTGCACAATCGCAAAAGCGCAGAATCGCAAAATCGCAGAATTGATAAGAGCGCAAAAGATTTTTATTAATCATTTCTGTTTTCTGCGCTATGCGATCTGTGATCAATGCGTTTTATATATATACTATTTTGTTATGGATGCGCTATCTTGTTTCAAGAGCAATTTTATTACAATCTATCATAAACTTAAGTGTTTCTAAATATTCTTTCTAAGGGATTTTATAATTTTAGAAGTAGAAAGTTTTATTTATGTAAAGGCAAACAAGTCCTAATTGATTTTTTGGATTTTTAACTAAGTCCCCATTTATTTAGTATTATTACTAATAATAAATAAAAAAGGGGGATTGTTGTTAGTGTGACGAGTTCTTATGTCTTGTGGAATGAGAATAGTGTGACATTGTGAGCCCTTCTTCAGAGGTTCTGAAGGCTTGTTGACTTGGACTTCTTCACTAGAGAGAGAAGAGAGATTGGGAGACTGAGGAGGGCTTGGTACAACCGATGGTTGTAATCCTCCTTCTTTCAAAATCAATAGAACTGTGTTCGTTTTGTCCATTTAATGCTTAATATTGTCATTATTGTTTGAACATTTACCTAGTATGATATGAATGGCTCAGATGTGTATAATCTAGATGTTTATTGTATATTGATTTAATTGATAGGATACTTGTTATATTAGAAATTACGCGGGTGCTTTGACTGACTGCAGGACTCGGATTTGGAGTCGGCAAAGAAGGACTCTTGCTTTGCTGCAGAGCGCTCTCCAAGGGATTCCAAGACTGTCAAAGAGGTAATTCTCTATTGTATTCCTTCAAGTTATTTCAAGCTAATATGAACATGCTCATGCCATCTTTGTGAACAACATAGCTAATCTTACTGGCTGCCTTGGGCACCGGAAAGCCCTGAGAGGGATATTCGAAAACCAACCACCCAAGCAGTTTACCCTATAGCATGATAGTATATCATTGGGAGGTACTTTAAAGTAAAGTTATACCATGATAGCATAAAGTATTTTTTGAAGCTATGATTTTCATTAAAAGATTAACAAAAATGAGGAGAAAAAATGCAAAGTTTTAATTTTGAGATAATCTGCAAAAAGGGTAAGGAAAATTTAGTACATGATGCTCTTTCTAAAATAGAAGAGGCCTCAAATTTATATCCAATTACATTTTCTATTCCTAGGTGGCTAGAAGAATCTTGCCATAATGGAAAAATTGACAATAGTACTAAACAAAAACTAAAATTTATAAAGGATGGGATGAACTCTATGGAGCATTGGGAGTGAAAGAGAGATATACTTTGGTGCAAATGTAGAATATTTTTATGCACGCAAGAATATTTGAATAAAAAAATATTAAGGGAGTCCCATGTCTCTTTGATGGTAGGACGCAGGGTTCCTTAAAACATCTCAAAGGATCAAAAAATATATTTTTGGAAGGAATGAAGAAAGATATTCAAAATTTTGTAAGAGAAGGTCAGGTTTGCACAATAAATAAAAGAGAGATAGTAAAATCTCTAGGGTTACTTCAACCATTCCACATACATATTCAAAGACTAGAAGATATATCAATAGACTTTATTACAGGATTACTGAAATATAAAGGTAAGTATTACATTTTTGTGGTCATTTATATAGACAAATTTTGTAGATTTTTTTTGTAGAGCTCAAAGTACATAAACAACAAGCCAAGTGGCAGAAGTGTCCGTGAAAGAAATTCATAGTCTTCATGGTTTTCCTAAAGTAATAGTAACAAGAAAATTTTGGAAAAAATTATTTAATATGAGGGGAGAAACACTAGCTGCCATGAGTTCTACATATCAAACACAATCAAATGGTCAAAAAAAAATAGTTAACAAATGTTTTTAAGGTTATCTACAATGTTACTCTTTAGAAAATCAATCTTAATGGATGAAGTGGGTTCGTCAAGGAAGAATGGTAATATGATACTACCTATCACACATCTACTAAAATTTCCCCATTTAAGGCCCTTTATGGATATCCGACTCCTAGTATCTCATACTTTTTGCAAGATAAGTCCAAAGTATAGGAAACAGAGTCACATATGGAAAATACTAAAGAAACTTTGAAAATTATTATGGAAAACCTTCAAATGACATGAAACATGATAAAACAACAAGGGGAACAACATTGAAGTGAAAGATAATTTGAGGAGGGTAATTGGGTATATTTTAGATTATAGCATTATAAGCAATCTTCATTCAAGAAAAAGAAGAATAAAGAATTAGCTCAAAAATGTTATGGCCCTAAATAATTATTCATAGGATTGCATAAGTGGTATAGAAGTTATATTTTCCTTCTTCTTACATTCATAAGGTTTTTCATGTATCTTGCCTAAAAAAGGTTTTGGGAAAAAATATGCCAATGTAAATAGAACTTCCAAAATTAGATGAAGAATGAAAGTTGATTCTTGAACCACAAAAAGTTATAGATAAACATTCTGTATCTCTTTGACATATAACCATTATGAAGTACCTAATCAAGTGGAAAAATATTCCTCTAGAAGAAGGTACATGGTAAAATGATCAATTCGTGATGAAATACCCACGGCTAAAGGGTTCGTTTGAAGTTTTGACAAAGGTTTTGTTATATGTTTTATATAACGTGCGACGGAATAGTTTTATTGTTTGTTAAGGTCCCACACAGTGATCAAATTTGAAGGGCAGGTCCGAATTTCAATTAGAAGGGCATATATCTATGTTGCCCTTCCATAATGAAAATCTTAAAAAAAAAAACTTTTCAATTGACCACAATAAATTATTTTTACATTTCATTTTCAGAAAGACAAAACCATCAATATTTATATTAATAAAAGACTGTTACATATACAACAATGAAGAAGGCTCCATCTTTCATTGCTTAAATATCTCATTGGAAATGTCAACATAAATCTTGAAGACACTATTATAAGAATTTGGATACATACCACCAGGATATAGGAGATTCTTATGTGTCAAATTGTGTAATGCAATTTTGACTTTGTCTCACAAGGAGTAGCAGCATGGAGGTCTGGATTTTTCGTATAGAACTTTATTATTATTATTTGAAATGTTGTTTATAGATATGAAGACAACAATGAAATTATGAGCATGGTGGACAATTAGTCAAGCTCATGATGCCAAACCATGATGATGTAAGTTTGGAATTTAACATTTTTACATGTTAAAGACAAATAGTCAAAATCACTGACAACTTGGTATGCCATAATTAATAATCATTCCCTGTTCACTTTTGTTAATAGGTTTATGTCACACGATGATCTCTCTTCTCTGGAATTTACTTGTATTGAAGATCACTATTCTAGGAATAAGGAGTTATTTTCTCCAAAAATAACCCTAGCCAAACATTGACAATGCATAAAGGATATCTTTCTATGCTTCATAAGCACATTTGTTCTACTTCTAAATCATGTCTTGGAAGTGGTTGTTGTGCTGGAAATTATTCACCAATTGGTTTCATACCAAAGTCTTTTTCACATTTTCAGCATCCAATACATGAAAAAGATAATGGTTTAAAACAACATAAATATTTGAAATTTTGCAAGAATTGTGTGGCACACTTTGAATATGAATTTTGAAGTCAAGTGCATGATGTTGTATAGGATCAAGTGTCATTTTGAATACCAAATGTTTCACAAGAAACTTCTCAACATGCTACCCTGCAGTAAGGATTAAATGACAATATTGCATCAACTATTTCCATAATAAAAGTGCACCTTGTCCATAAGACTAAACAACTACAAATGTTGTAGATCTAACAAGACCACACAATCAAATGTATTCCACAAGGCCAATACTGTATGAAAAATGAAAAGGAGTTTGCAACCAAAAATAACTTAGGCAACTAATTCAATTAGATACACCAAACCATCAGCAAAAAGGAAAACCAGCCTACTCAAAAGGCAAGCATTTACCTCCTTTGACAAAATTTTGAGTTTCGAAACAAGGGCCTTTATTGTCTTGTCAATGCCCCTAGTAATTTGAATGGGGTTTGCACCTGCTGCAACAACCTAAACAAAAAGGTTTCATTTCAAATTATTTCCCACAAATTTAAGATACAACCATTGTCAATTTTGTATTTCCTAACAAGCTCATAAATTTTGACAAAAGAACCAAAATTTTTTAATACCTGATAGCAATTTTTTCACTCAAAAACTATCTTAGACTCAATAAACCCAACCCAAAACTAAAAAACCAAACACCATAAGACCCTACAAAAATTAATAGATGATCTTAATCCAGTACCATCGACAAAAAGTTACCTTTACACCCTCACTTATTAAACCCTGTGCTATTGAATTTTAACTTCAACTGTTGCAGCAGAAGGACGGATGCAGCAGCAACATTTTTTTTTGGAGGTTGCTTGCATGCCATCCAGAAATTTAATTCAGCATTTAAAATTCCTGCAAGTTTTTTTTGTAGACGGCCGCAGCCATATTTCTGTACAGGATTTTATTTAAACACAACAACCAGCATTAACTCAATTCACCAACCAGAAATTAAACAAACAGAAATTTACCCGACAGTTTTGTAAATTCAAAAGGAGGACACATGGAGCATTAATATTGGATCGCATGAAATTGAAGGGAATCTGAAAACCTGAAAACCGGACCCGAATTTTTTATAAGGCACATTGGATTGATAATTCGCATTACAAATTAGGCAGATGTCAGCATCCCATTTTGGAACGCGAATTTGGTTTGAAATTCAATCTATTCAGACTTTTGAAGTCTGACGGAAATGGTTCTTTAATGTTTTGATAGTTTTATTTTGTGTATGCTTTAATATATACATATGTTTTAAACATATGTTATATATATATCATATGCGAAATGAAAGGTGGGCCATAGAATTTAGTTTTAATTTTTTTTTTTTTAAAAGAGGGTTTATTATAATATGTTTTATATGTTACGGCATATAAAAATAAAAAGGACAAAAAAGCTTGGTAGTTTTTTTTATAGACAGTGCGTAAATTTTTTATTACACAGCAGTGTGTAAAAAGTGAAAGACTGAGTGTAACTTTTAAGTGTGTATGCACAGCAGTGCGAAAGTGAAAAACACAGCAGAGTGTTTTAGAGACAAAGTATGTTTGTTTTGAACAGACAGTGAGTTGGTTTTATGCACTGCGTTTTGTAGCAGTCATAATTTTGTAATCCCTCTCAGTGAGGAAGAAGTGTAATATTTTTTTTTGATTTATTGAAGGGAATAGAAGTTTGTTTTCAAAGTATTGAAACTCTGTCTCCTGTCAAAGAAATTTTTATTTTCTCTGTGTTAGAGGAAGGGAGATTTATTCTCCATTCATTGTTCTGGAATTTTTCAATATTCTAACATGTGCAAGAACAACAGATGTTGTGGTTCCATCCCCAGCTAAATCATTTGTCTTTGCCGCAGCTTGCCTTACCAACTTGGCCCCAATATTTTCAACTGGGTCCTCTAATTCAACCAATAAAAAGGCCAAAACCATGGCATTGAGATACATTTCATTACACTGTCAATAACAATAAAATTTGACTCAGCCATAACCCTTTCCTTTTATTGTTGTGAAAAGCTTTATGCATTACTCTAATGTGGCTAGTCCATAGGCCAAGTATACCACTGGGTAACAAATATGTTTCTGTTCACCTTTGAGTTTTCAAATTATGCCTACCAAATCTAAGAAATTTAAGAGGGGGAACTAATACAATGTTAAAAAAAAAACCAGAGCACACATCTACAAATTACCTCCTTAGCTACTGTCACACCATCATTAACTATTTTCGAAGAACCATTCTTTCTCTCCAAGACAACATTTTGCCCCTCGCCCCAAGGGTGACTCCAACAAGATCAGCAAGTTTGTTCACATTGCCTACAAGACAAATTGACAATGCTTTGAGTAAGTGTGCAATTGAATGCCAGACCATATGCCAAAACAACCCTCCATGAAAAATTAAAATAACACATTAAAATCGAATATAAGTGGACAAGGAAAGATCCACCGCAGTGAATTTTCACATGCAGGTGACCTTCCTTGAAACATAATTTTTTCTCTGACCTACAATTTTTTTGTCACTGAGCCATCCTTGTTGAAGTACAACTCCTTTTCCATAGCTCTTGTATTAACTGCCTTATCTCTGTCGCGTAATCTCAGAGTCCCTCTTCTGCTTGAGCGATTAAAAGAAATGGGTGAAAAAACTGAAAGAGAAAACAATTGTCTGCCATAATTATCAAACATTGCACCCAACTTCCTCCCCTTTCCATTGTTACCCAATGAGGTAGATGTGGCAATTGTTGTCATACTGCCCAAAGCAAAGGCCATCTTCTCTTATCCTGAATATATAATTACAAGATCTTCATATTAGTATGAACCTTAAAAAACATGACTCCCATTGCTAAAAACCACTTTTAAGTTGTAACAGACAAACTAAACAACTATCGCAACTTTTGGCAACTTCTGGAGCATTAAGAGAGAAACAACCACAATCCTCATTTTAATAAGACTGGACTATATATTAGCATTAAGATAATAGAAAGAAATCACGACTATATTAAGGCCAGCACAAAACAATCTTTAACTAGTGTCTCTCGCGGCCTTTAGGTTGCCATGCTAGAGGTTGCATATTTTTAATTTAAATTCTTGACCTCTCGTGCCCATCTATGAATGCATCCAATGGGATATCTACTTCAAATGCTCCTTTATATCCCCAAAAAAAAATTCCCTACTACAAGAGCACCAGTATTGATGGATCACCCCACACCATCCCACCCAATAGAAACGGTGAAAAAGGAAACCCGAGAAAACTTCTGAAATATCTCAAGATGACTATATGGGTGGTTCTTATGAATCAACCAACCATTTAGAACATGCTCATCAATCCAAACCATGATTATTATGTGACGATATTCAAGCAGGCACTGAATCGGATTTCTGAAGCTATGTTAGAGAAACCCTAAACTCTCATTGAAAATAGGTGAAATGTGGCACCACTCAGAGATTGACATGTGCCAATTGGTACAAGTGGTAGACAATTGGCATGCTCAAACAACGAGGTGATGCAGGAATGACATGAGGAGAAAATATCAGAAAAGCCCGAAATCTGGAGAACTAAAGCTCATCACCAACCTGAGATTGACAACTTTACATGATGTAACCTATGAAATCGTAAATGGAGAAATCATAGTAACAATAAAGTAACCTATGTAACAATAAAGTCGGATTCATCCTAGGAGTGGTAATGGGAGAAATCATAGTGAACAACAGGAAACATGCAGAGTTTCTTACAATCAAATAGTTGGATGAAAAAACACATACAAAAAACCTAGATAATAATCATGAACAAGCTTAATATTGAATTATGAACTGTAAAGGAACTTACAAAATGTGACATTACGAACCCGGTCAAGCGCACAAGCAAAAATATCCTGGACATGACCCTGGTTGACAAGTTGTATTGCTCATGATGCAAGAGGATTTGTACCTGCACTGCCAAGTCAATAAAAATCCATCATTATCTATACAATAAATACAAGTAATTGATGTAGTATTTTTTACTCTAAGATGCATTCTTATGATAATGTTAGAACATATGTTGAAAATGTCAAAACATACCTGAATAAGCTCCTCTTCATTTCAAGAACAATTTATTGGAGTCGCATGAACTTGGAACAAGCCTCCCACGATCTGAAAGAGTAGCAACTAAGTCAACAGTGACTTTTTTGCTACTACGCTAGATCGAGGGAGGTTTGCTCCAAGATTAAATCGCTCCAATAAATTATTCTCTACTAAACAGGGCCAACCACGTGAAGGTGGAAGCTCTTATGCCCCCCCCCCCCTCACATCACTCTCAATTCCCCAATACCCAATCTATATTTCATTTTTTACTTTCATGAGCATAAAAAAAATATTCAATAACTAATAAAAAAACAATTCAACAAAAAGTACGCAAGGAAACATTGCAATTAATGCTTGACATAAAAAATAGTATGATAAATGAGTTTTTTATATAACGCAAAAAACGTTCCAAGTATGGTAACGTTTGTCTTATAATAATACAATATTTTACATTATCAAATTTTCTTTTTCTTCTTCCTATTTCTAAAGCTCTTAATTACATCATCAATATCATCGTGCTCTGCTCCTGTTTCGTGCCTTTCGACCCGCACTGCTGACCTAGTTGCGTAGTCACGATGTCTGGTCTCATCCAGTGACAGGGCATCACCTACAAAAATAGATAATATTAAATTTTAATTGTCAGTTTTTAAATATCATTGAACTAGTTCGGTAATATTAATAAAAAAAATTGCAATGAGATTATTTACCTGGTGCACCAGTTGTTGCCGCTGACCTAGTTGCGTAGTCACGATGTCTGGTCTCATCCAGTGACGGGGCATCGCCTACAAAAACAGATAATATTAAATTTAATTGTCAGTTTTTAAATATCATTGAACTAGTTCGGTAATATTAATAAAAAAAATTGCAATGAGATTATTTACCTGGTGCACCAGTTGTCGCCGTTGGGACTGTTGCCCTGTCTTCCTCTCTAGTGGTAAGATCCTCAAGGGAAACATTCTCTGTCATTTAAACAAAAAAATTTATAAGGACAACCATCAAGGTATAATTAGAAAAAATTATAAGTGGAAATTAATTAGCGTCATGACCCTCACTAATAGTAGCATTGTCGGCCTGGTCCCCACTACAATGATCAGGTTGCACGTGAGGATCATCTACATATGGCTCTAAAACTGGGTTATTTGCCTCGTCGGTAGTGCTGCTCCCCTGATTTAAACAAAGTTGTTAGACATTAAATAAATGGATGAAAACAAACATATTGAAAGGTTAATGTTTTACCTTATCAGGCATTCTGGATCTTGGGACCTGCCCCAAGCTTCTGCGACGTTAAACTACGGCTTGATAGCCGAAATGGAATGATATTTTTATCTTCCTCTGTAGTTTTTGTTCCGAAGTCATCACCCTACATTACATATGATTGTGTATTTTTAATAATATTTGATATGATTACAAAAACGTTGGAAGGCGATACAATTAATTATAAGATGTTTAGCTACTTAATTACAATTCTTGCGGCTAATTTCAAGTAGCCGCCCTGGCCTAGCTTGTGATGGCCCTTTTTTTGAATCCTAGCTTTGGTTTCCTTTGAGGTTTCAGGCAACCTAGCATCAAAATGTTGAAGTCAGATATGACGTAGCACACTTTTATTTTAGACATAGAAAAAATTAAAGCTATTGAATTAAAGTTGTAATTTACCTTGCGGGTCCAGTTGGCATTTTTCCTTCTTTCTTTACCCTTTTCTCTTTTCCGTCATGGATGAGTGCTCTCCACTCACTCTCTGGAACTGTGAGAGGATGCTCGTATCTAGGGTTAAATTGCAATTGCATCCTATAGGTGTCCCTGGTATATTTCAAATATTTGCCGGCTACCCGAGCCATCGCTGTTCTGTCAAATGTGCCGACCCCAAAAAGGGCTTCTAGATAATCTAGAAGTTCTTTTTTCAGGTTGGAATTCTGGGAATTCCACCCTGTGCGTATTTTTGGGCCAAAAATTACCAACGCATGTCTCTCCAAAAACTTGTAGAACTCATTGTTTCCTACACAGAAAAAAAAAGATATTATCATTAATTTAAAAATAAAAATCATGATAAATATGTTTTAGATAAAGTACATGAAATATTTAAAATATTAAAATTTTCCTGGGAGTTGTACGTGCTTTATAGGGACACCTTCATCATTCACCAACAACGTGCTATTAATGGTCCCTATGGAGCTGACATGTGTAGCTCCAGGAAACGCAATAATGTAGTTGGCCATATCAGCCTCATCATGGCCAACTCATTCAGCGGTTGGCTGGGTGTCTACTTGGGCAGGGTGTGTTTCTTGGTTGGAACCTAAAGGAGTAGAAGGTGTACGAGAGGGTTGCTGGGAAATCTCTTGCCCTTGTGTCCCACTACCACCAACACCGAGTTCAGCAAGTGCCAGAAAACGCTACATACAAAAGAACTTTTTGTTAGTTTAGTCAATGTAAAAATTAAAAATCAAACTATCACAATTCATCTCATGCAGAACAAAAAAAATATCCTTTTGAATTTTTATTATTACCTCATATGTTTCTAGCTGGCTCATAATTTTTTTTATCCTCTCTTCTATTTCAAGTGTTTGAGGCACGTCTATCAAAGTATTAAATTCCGACCTTGCATCTCGTGCCTTTTTTCGCAACAAGAACACTGGAGATAGGGATGAAGAAAGCTCTTCCTCAAATAGGGAATCATCAGGCGTACCATGGATAGGTGTCTGCATATTTGAACAAAATTAATATTATTTCAATTATGTAAATAACTAAAATACCTGAAGATAGAGCAATGCTGGCACTTTACATGTTCTTCCGCTGGCCTCTTTCCGCGATCATCTCGTATCGGGGTTGTTCCTGTACTGCCCTGATCAGTCTGCCACATTGCAATAAAATTATAAATGTAAAAACTTGAAAACAATATCTAACTTGAAAACACAAAATGAAAACTGAAATAATTTCTAATAAGACACAGGAAGACAGAGTTAGAGTTTCAAATATGCCTTGCATTGAATTCAGTCCCGGAAACATGTCATTGCACATTAAGGCACCCAAACAAGAGACGAGTTGACAATGAAGACCTTATTGAATATATTGTTGGAGCAACTTCTAGTAAACTTTTTGTGAAGACCTTGAGGACATTTTTGGAGCAAAATTGTTGAAGCTGATGGTATAGCATTGTTGGAGATGATCTTGAAGGGCCTTGAAGTGAAGCTTTTGGAGCAACTATTGAAAAATCCTTAGAGCATTTAAGTAAGGCACTTTCTATCTTCCATCACTTTTTTCCTTTCAATATCCTTTAAACGATTTTGTTGATATTTAATGTTTGAAATCACGTTATAATTCCTTGATTATATGTGTTTGGGGACTTTCCCTTTGAAATTGCCCAAAAATACCCTGGCAATTTTATCTTCAGGATGCATGTCTGACCCTATTGTTCAATATTTTGATTGATAGTAGTAAACATAGAGAGTTAGGGGGCTCTTGACTTGATTTGGTTGGGCCATTAGATCCCTAACATCTACTAGGGAGAACCCCCCTTGGGTTGGAGGAGAGCTAGCCCGAAGTGAAAAGAGGTTGGTGAGGTGACAATGGGGCTATTGAATTATACATGGTATCACACTTTAGCTTTAGGACTTTATCTTGAGAAGTGCGAGATTTTGCTATATCAATTCTCAAATTGTTTACAACACTATTGTTAAGAACTAATAAGAAGTGATGTTGAGGGGTTTTTGGGTATAAGAAACATTACCATTTAAAAACTAGGGTTCTCAGTCCTTGGCATTCCTTCACCTGGGCCTAGGGGCACACTAGAATAATTTCACACTAAACCATGCAAACTTAAAATTAACTTAACAGATCCATAAAGTAATAATAATCATAATTCCTAATTTCCTATTATACGATATGATGCAAATTATTCAAACATGAAGCAATGAAGACATGCAATGTCTGAATTTCAAGATTGATGAACCAATACAAGAAGTTAGAAACTACAACTTTGATTCAATACTATGTGTCCTATCTCCAGGAAGGAATCTAGTTTGTAGTACAAAACATGCATCGTGTATTATCAATTATGAATTGACAACAACTAAAGGACATATACCTCATCAATTCCTTCCCATTTTGTGTTTTTATGTTATATTCCTTATAAAAGTGTCAAATTTCTTTCAAAGTAAGCAACCACTGAATAAAATAAAAAATAGTTGAGATATGATTAAGAAATGGTCATTTATTTCTTGAAAGGATCTTCACGATTTCTTTGGTTGTTTTTCATCTCAAGAAACAAGAAATGACCTAAGAAACTATTGTGATGTAATATAAGAAACAACATGGTGCAATGGCCATTTTCAAAGCCAAATGATGTCCATTGAGGACATGGCCTTTATTTGGTTCTTGTTTCATAGGAGTTTCGGGTAGAAATGGAACTTTTTTGTACCATTTCCGGTAGTAAAAAGGGAAAACCTTCTTTTTCCATGGGAAATAATTTACCTTTCCTTTTTCAAGATAATCTAAATCACAAAAAATATGAACTATACTGCACACATTCTTGGATAATGTGAAAGTGGAAAAGGAATAGCCTACACAAGTGATGCACACATGTACATTTGAACACTAATAGATTTTTGTAGTTGAAATGCAATGCTTGTTTTCATTTAAATGTAGGGGTTTTAAAGCAGGGAGAAATAATGGCCGCCAAATTAATAAGCGTTTCTTTGGGAAAAATTTAAATCTTGTATTGGGTGATGAAGATAATAGAGGGTATTGAATCTTGATTCTTAACATCTAGAGAGAACCCTACAGCCTAACAAAATCCAATGGAATTGACCAAAAAAACCCAAATAGAGTCAACCCTACTATAGGAGGAAGGGCCTGTAGTAAGAACTTACCATTTTTCAAGAGGTAAGGGCGAATGCTATTCTGTAAGAGCTGAGGGCGAACGTTGAGGGCGAATGCTGTTCTGCAAGAGCTGAGGGCGAATGCTGAGGGCGAATGCTGTTTTGCAAGAGCTCAGGGAAAATGCTGAGGGCGAATGCTGAGGGCGAATGCTGTTCTGCAAGAGATGATGGCGAATGCTGAGGGAAAATGTTGTTCTGCAAGAGCTGAGGGTGAATGCTGAGGGCAAACACTAATAGATTTTCGTAGTTGAAATGCAATGCTTGTTTTCATTTAAATGTAGGGTTTTTAAAGCAGGGAGAAATAATGGCTGCCAAATTAATAAGAATTTCTTTGGGAAAAATTTAAATATTGTATTGGGTGATGAAGATAATAGAGGGTATTGAATCTTGATTCTTGACATCTAGAGAGAATCCTACAGCCTAACACAATCCAATGGAATTGACCAAAAAAACCCAAATAGAGTCAACCCTACTATAGGAGGAAGGGCCTGCAATAAGAACTTACCATTTTTCAAGAGCTGAGGGCGAATGCCGTTCTGCAAGAGCTGAGGGAGAACGTTGAGGGAGAATGCAGGGAAAATGCTGTTCTGCAAGAGCTCAGGGCGAATGCTGAGGGTGAATGCTATTCTGCAAGAGCTCAGGGCGAATGCTGAGGGCAAATGCTGTTCTGTAAGAGCTTAGGGCGAATGCTGAGGGCGAATACTGTTTTGCAAGAGCTGAGGGCAAATGCTGAGGGAAAATGCTATTCTGCAAGAGCTGAGGGCGAATGCTGAGGGCGAATGCTGTTCTGCAAGAGCGGAGGGCGAATGCGCACGTGATATCAGACGTTAATGTAGCTATTGCGACGGATATAAGTTTCGTATTTTTAATAAAATCATTTTTATGTAGCGCGAATATAAGTGTTGTTATACCGACGGTGGAAAAAGCGTCGCTATTGCGATGGATGCCTCCAAACGTCGCAATTGCGACACTTAGACATTGTGTCGCACTTGCGACATTTGGAGGCAGCCGTCGCAATAGCGACGCTTTGGGGCATAGTGTCGCAATTGCGACGTCTTCCTCCAAACATCGCAATTGCAACACTTTGTATAAGTGTCGGTATTGCGACACTTTTCTATAAACGTCGGTATAGCGACGGTTTCGGGCAGGATTGAAAAAATTTGGGGAAATTTCCGACATTTGGTCAAAAGCGTCGGAATTTCCCCCAAATGTAGTAGTGTTGGCTAGCATCTTGCCCACCCTGAGACTTTTGAGAACCAGAACGACCATCGATTGGTTGAGAACCAATATGACCATTCATTGATTGGCCTATGGGGGAATACATATCACCACCTTCACGCAATTCGACAACACCTATTGATGGCCCTCCAAGGGAATGTGTACCACCACAAACCTCACGAGACAAGAGGGAAGATTCATAAAAAATATGAATTTATAATAAATTCAAAAATACATTCATACATATAAGTACATATACATATTCATTGATTAAATTGTGTGAACCATACCATGATTGTGTGAACCATGGCCACGTGAGACATGGCCATGCTCAATTGATGGAGTAGACACCCTTGTCCTCCTACCTCCTAAAAAATAAAAAATGAAACATATTAACAACGAATTTAAGTCACAAAATTGATAAAAAAATCAATTCCATATGTACACACATGTATGTATATGTATGGAGATAAGATTATATTTAAATACCATTAACATCTTTCGATCCCTGATCCCCCTCTCTCGTAGAGATATGGGATTCTGTTGATCTTCGCCTTTCATCCTAAATGATATATATATATATATATATATATATATATATATATCTACGGTGGAAATTCACAATTATTTTTAAATTATTGTTTAAAATAAATTCAAAATAAATTTCAAAAAATTAATGTAATTTAGTGTACACAAATTATGTAAAACACAACTTTCAAAGCACTAATTGATGTGTGAAACTCAATTTAAGAATTTTTTTTATAAAAATGTTAAGTTCACCAAATTGTTATTTACATGGTGGGAGCACACTTGGTACAAAAAATTGTTGAAATCCTTACATTTTAATTTTGTAAAAATGTGAAGTTCACCAAGTTGCAAATGTGAAGTTCACTAAGTTTCGCTTTACATGGTGGGAGCACACTTGGGATATAATTGAAAAAAGCACATGGTCATTAAAAAAGACACATTTATAAGTAAAAAACACACACATATCAAATATATGTTAAAATGTCCATAAATAAATTTTGAAGGAGAGTGTCTCAACACTAATTCATCTTTGAGAGATGAATCTTGAATTTTTGAAGAAGAGCATCTCAAAACAAATTCATCTTTGGGAGATGAATCTTGAATTTGCATTGCCCCGTATAATACTAATTCATCTATTAATTCATGTTTGATAAATGAATCTTGAATTTGCATTGCCCCATGCAATAGATCAACATAAATCTTATTAACATTTGTACAATGTCTTATACTAAAAAATTGAAATTGGCTAACATTATTGTTTGCTTTTCCATGCAGTTGTTTTAGCTTCTCCTTCTTAACTTCGTACACGCCTTTCATCTAGTTGCACAAAAGTTCATAATTTGTGAAAAATACAATTCCATTTGATCCATACTCCCCAGCTGTTCCCAAGCCTTCTATCAATGCAATATAATATGCCTCGTTGTTTGTTGTTCTTCCCGGTATATTCATTTTCCTTTGGAGGACCTTGCTAGTCGTAATATTGCAAAGCACATATGTAATAATTTCTTTCCCTATATTGGGATAGTAAGAAACATCTATGCATAATGTCCATTTTTCAACCATATTTAGTGTGTTTTTTTTTTTATCCGTAAAAAAAACAAATTCAATAAAATATATTAGATTAACATTTATTGCAAATGCATGGGAGAAATGGCATGTGCATGAGAGAAATGACATGTGCATGGTTTACCTAAAAATTTGACTTAAATTTTATGGGAGAATTCACATCTAGAAATGAGATGCCTTAAAGATTGCATTCCCTAGAGTTTAAGGGAGATTTATGACATGTACATGGTTCGTGCATGTTTTGCCTTAAATTTTATGGCAGAAATCACATCTAGAAATGACACGCCTTAAAGATTATCACATCTAGAAATGACATGGCTTAAAGATTTCCTTGCCTAGAGTTTAAGGGAGAAATGACATGTACATGGTTCGTGCATGGTTTGCCTTAAAGTTTATGGGAGAAATCACATCTAGAAATGACATGCCTTAAAGATTGGCTTGCCTAGAGTTTAAGGGAGAAATGACATGTACATGGTTCCATGAGTTTACTGGATATGTCACCTTTAAGAAAGGATGAGATCCAGAGGCTACCTGTCCCTTTACAGACTCTTATTTAGAACTTGTAAAAGTTAACACTCCCTTTATAGACTCTACCTTTAGAACTTGTAGAAGTTAACATTCAAGAGACAAACTAAAATCCTATGGAAGTTCAACTATTTTAGGTTCAGTTTTTAGGCCTTAAATTTTGCCTTGAATTAATGGGAGAAAGCCTTGAGTTTGGGGGATCCTGTCCTATGGAACTTCAGCTACTTTAGGTTTAGTTTTTAGGCCTTAAAGTTTGCCTTGAATTAATGGGAGAAAGCCTTGAGAAATGACACATGATTTAAAGTTAATGGGATAAATCCTTGAGAAATGACACATGCTTTAAAGTTTTCCTAAGAGTTTATGGGAGAAATGACACATGTACACGGTTTTCCTTAAAGTGGTAGTGGTTTATGGATATTAAAATGAAGAACTTCTATTTAGACCTGTTCTAGAGATTGACTGCAGGGGCATTTACTGGACATGTCACCTTTGAGAAAAGATGAGATACAGAGGCTACCTGGCCCTTTACATACTCTGCCTTTAGAACTTGTAGAAGTTAACACTCAACAGAAATACTAAAATCCTATGGAAGTTCAAAATCCTATGAGAGTTCAACGACTTTAGGTTCAGTTTTTAGGCCTTAAAGTTTGCCTGGGAGAAATGGCATGTGTATGGTTTTCTTTAAAGTTTTCCTTAAGTTTATGGGAGAAATCACATCTAAAAATGACATGCCTTAAAGTTTGCCTCACGTAGAGTTTAAGAGAGAAATGACATGTACATGGTTTGCCTTAAAGTTTTCCTTATAGTATATGTGAGAAATGACATTGCCTTATAGTTTATGGGAGAAATGACATAAGAATGGCATAAGAATGACAAAGAAATGACATAGAAATGAGACATGCCTTAAAGTTTGCCTAAACGTTTATGGGAGAAATGACACATTTATGGGAGAAATGACACATGTACATTATTTTTCTTAAAGTGGTAGTGGTTTATGGATATTAAAATGAAGAGCTTCTATTTAGATATGTTCCATAGATTAAAGTGGTAGTGGTTTATGGATATTAAAATGAAGAACTTCTATTTAGATTTGTTCCATAGATTGACTATAGGGGCATTTAATGGATATGTCACATTTTAGAAAATATGAGATCTGAAGGCTACTTGACCCTTTACAGACTCTGACTTTAGAACTTGTAGAAGTTAACACTCAACAGACAGAATAAAATCCTATGGAAGTTCAAAATCATATGAGAGTTCAGCCACTTTAGGTTCAATTTTTAGGCCTTAAAATTTGCCTTGAATTAATGGGAGAAAGCCTTTAGTGTATGGAAGAAATGACATTTACATGGTTTGCAAAATTATTTTATGCACTTACTAAAACAACTAGTGGTAGTGGTTGATGAAGTTATGTCAAAAATCAGACCTTTATGAGTTTGTGGGAGAAATGAAAAATTGCCTTATAGTTTGTTGGGAAAAATACTGAGAGGGGGGGGTGAATCAGTATTTACTGCATACTCAAAACTTTTCACTTTTTCATTCCTTAAAACCCATACGCTACTTTCCTTTAGTAAACTCGTGTATACACGCGGATATCTTTCATGCAACTCGCGTATACACAGAGATCTAATTATGTCATTAGTTCTTTTCTTATATCATTCCATTATTCATTCATCAGATGTTCAGTAAACAGTAAACATGTGCAGTAAGAACAGAATAAACCATCACACAAAGCATCACACATGAACACCAGGATTTTTAGGTGGAAACCCAAGTCGGGAGAAAACCACCGCTGCAGTTGCTCAACCTTCAATATTTTATTATAGAGAAAACATCTTTACAACATATGTGCTGGTGCAGACTCTACCAGCACGCAGGCACCCACCTGCGCTCGTTTACCAGCCTCTCCTGGAAGGGAGCTCCAACCCCCTGACTCGTTTACCAGCCTCTCCTGGAAGGGAGCTACGACCCCCTGATCTCGTTTACCAGCCTCTCCTGGAAGGGAGCTACGACCCCCCGATCTCATTTACCAGCCTCACCTGGAAGGGAGCTACGACCCCCTGACTGAAGGCTACAACCCTCAGCACCTCTATGGACCACGTTTCATCAATTTTCACACTGGATCCAAAGCTTCCTTAAGGACACAACTTGCAGGCCACGTTTCATCATATTTTCAGACTGGACCCTCTCCATACATTTAAACACAGTCAAACATCAACAGCAGATAGCTAAAACACAGCAGATCAGATCAGATATTCCATACCCCATACTTCAGCAAACCCTAGTTTTCATACGCGCTTTTCTTTCACTGATGTCGCGTATATACGTGCTTCCATCCACATCAACCTGCGTATACATCTGCACATAAACTTCACTGCGCATACGCGCTTTTTCTTCAGCGAAGCCGCGTATATACGCGCTTCCTCTGCGATGAACTAGCGTATGGATCTTTAACCATTACAGAGCTGCATACTTCTTCAGATCAGATATTCAGTTCAGATTCAACCCTTTACTTCAGACAGATGTTCGCCTCATCACAGATCTAATCACTCCATAAACAGATCTAGTAGATACAAATACATTTCAGATCTAGATCCCCTTCTTCATCATTTTCTTCATTAGTGCATCATAGATTCAGATCTATCATCAAGCCTTTACCCTTTCCATACAGATATACTTCACAGAGAAGTATTCATTCAAGCTCAGACATCTTGCACCCACACTCATGATTTTCACAATGAATTTCTTCTCTTTATATAGGCTTACCCTTTTTCAATACCATGAGCCCCTTTTTCAATACCATGAGCCAAAACAATACCATGAGCCCAAAACTACATTACTTCCGATGGTATTCCTGGACGGGGTCATTTAGACAAATCATTACCCAATACAATGGGTCAATCCCATGGTGGTTACCCCTGGTTTTGCACTTTTTGAGCGCTTTTTCCCATACGCGACTTGGAACGTTCTTTTCCGCGTGCATACGCGACTTCCCCTAGGCAAATCCGCGTATTCCTAGAGACATACTCTTTTCATAATAGATCTATCACATGCTGAATTCCTTTCTTCATTGCCTTCTGTACTCACTATAGATACATCAGATTTAGTTCATCAAGACATGTTCTATCAAGCACAACTTCATCAAGTAAGTTTCCATCATCTTGCCATTCAAGGACAACACTCATCATCATATTGCTAACAAACATCACTTCATATCAGATTTACATTATTTACCAAGTCCATCAAGTCAAGAATAACTTCATCAGGTGGATTGCCATCAAGGACAACACAAGTCAACTATATCTTGTCTTCATCTTCATTCAGTGGGTTGCCATCAAGGACAACATTCTGCATCATATTGCCAACAATCTCCCCCTTTGGACTTGATGGCAACCACAATGGTGTTTGGTTACCGCAACAGCTAGGTATACCATGTCACATTCCCCATTTTTGACACCATTCTCTCTCTTCATTCAAACACCATGTCACTCTCCCCCTTTGACATCAAGGGCAAAGGGTGGATCAACATACTCTCCCCCTTTTCTCCGCATGTGGAAGAAGCGTTCTGTAGATTTGATGATACCATGACCAAGCTCCCCCTGAGTTCATGCTAAATTTTCAAACATATTTTTCAATGAAGTACATGACTCTATGAACTTCCTATCACCAAAGACTCATACTTACATCAAGGATCCAACCAAGTGGATTTACATATGAGACTCAAATGCCCAACCAAGTGGGTTTACATATTTCAACTCAGCTACCCAACCAGGCAATATAAAATTTTAATTCTACCAACCATGTAAGATAAATTTGGACAAGTCCTTACATGACTAACATTAAGCATTTTTAGCATCATGGTCTCAACAAGACCATCAAACTACAAATATAACTTTAAGACCAACAATTCTAAATTTCTCAAGAAAGAGAACATATTTCAGAACCATCATAATGCCAACACTGCATTATACTCAGTAAAGCTAATGCTCCCCCTGAATCTGTGTATCCAAGCATCCTTTCCATATGACTAAGGCTCCCCCTTAGTTTGTGCATCCTGAACACTTTCACCAACAAATCATCAAGGCATCTTTATCAAAACATTAGAAATAGAATTATGAGAACTGGAACACCACCAGAGATACCAAACAGCACTGCAGCTGTGCTGAAGAAAGATGAACCAACCAAAAATTGTCAGCAACCAACCATAAGCGTCTTTATGTGTTTCAACTTGCGTATATACGCGACTGTGTGTCAGGAAACCCGCGTATCCAATTCAATCTTCTGTATTTAAGTAAATTTGTTCTTCTGGCAGACAGAGACAACTCCAGCTTCAGTTTGTGAAATTCAAATGCTTCCCTGGAACATGTGAAGGCAGACAGATAGGACAATGTAGTTGTGTCTTCAAGTGTCATCCAATGGTTGTAGCATAAGCACATTAGGAACCAAGCCTTCAGATTCTTTGCAGCATCAATACATTCTTACCAAGAGAAATTATCATACCAGAACACCATCTTCAAATATGTGTCAAGCAATCATCCATGTGGTCCAATATCACCATGATCTTTAAGATTTATCATGACGTAACATATGTAGGGAAAAGATCTCAACCATAGTAACAAACTGCGCATGATCTATTCTTGTTTCTGAATTCAAACGACTTCCAATTCATCCATGTGTGAGCACACACGATACTTTTCAGCAAACAGATCTCAAAATCTCATCATAATAAACCATGTATCAAGCCATCATCATAGAATAAGCAGTCATAGTGCCAACAATGCAATCATTAGTATTCAACCTGCTACTTCCCCTGAACCAGTGCTCCTCAGAGACTTCAAACAACATCAGAGATTCCAAACAGGAATATAGACATGCTAACCTAGACAATTTCTCATCAACCACACATACGCGGTTTTGTGTGTATTAAATCACGTATATACGCGACTTTATTCAAGGAAATCCACGTATACAAATTAATCTCCAGATTTCTAATCAAATCTGATTCTTGGCATAGCAGAGACTACTCCAAACTTCTATCTGAGAAATTGTTTCTTGCTGAACCCATCGTTTGTTGAACCCAGATTCCTAATCGGGACTCGACAAAGAATGCACCACTACTAGTTTCTTTTCAATATTCAACCTGTGACCGGGTCTATGTTTCCATCATCATCATAGTGTCTTTCTGTTGAAGTCAGCTTATCAACTCAATCTCTTGTCTGACCTTTCCATTTCTTCTTTGTAGAAACATATGTGGGAATCATCATGAAATATAGCATGAGCAAACAACATAGACTTGTATCATCAGATATCTGAGAGAAGAAAGATAAGACAATGTATCCATGACTTCCAAGTGTCATCCAACAGGTGTATCATGAGAACATCAATAATCAAGCCTTCAGACCTTTTCGCAGTATCAACATATTCTTCCCAAGAGGAATTATCATATCTAGAACAAATTTTTCAATAGTCAATCAAGCAGTCAACCACGTGATCTGATATCACAAATATCTTCATGCATTCTACATGCTCTGTCCTCATCTCTGAATCAAAAGACTTCCATCTTATCCATGTGTGAAAACAAAAGATACTCTTCACCAAAAAGCAATCAGGGCTTATTCATAATCTCATCATAAGAAGCCATGTATCATTTTATTAGCATGAGTATAACCAGAATAATGTTAACAGTGCAATCATCAGCAGTCAGACTGATGCTCCCCCTAAGCCTCTACTCCAGATCTTCAGCTATCATATAAATTCTCTTATCATCAATGCATACGCCACTGTGTCTGCTAGAAATCGCGTGTATACGCGACTTTTGTTAATAGAACCCGCGTATGGAAAGTGAAGCATAGAAATTTTTCACATTCCTTCATCTCCCCCTGAACTTGTATTTCCTGTACCTGTCTTCTTCATATCAGATGCTCTGTCAGAAATACATATAATCAGAATAATCAAATCAACCATGAGAGTCATCATACATTGCTCCCCCTGTGACGATACATTACTAAAACTCATAATGTATCCCACATCATTCCTGCAGTCAATAAAAGAAGTAAGCTTCAGAAGCGGATGACTACAGTAGGGTCAATATTCCCTACATTTCTGATCGGTCCTCCATCTTTTTCCAGATTTGTTTGATCTTTCTATTTGTGTGCTGGAAGTTATCCAATTTCTCATATCTGTTCAACCTGCATTCCTTTTCTACATGTCCATACTTGTTACAAGAATAACATCTCATATGTCCAGAAAAATAAGCATAAGAACCATAATGAGTATTTCTATTCTTCCTCCTTCTACAATCAGCTGCTTTATGTCCATACTTGTTACATGAAAAACAATATCCCTTGAAGAAACCAGAGTACCTTTCTATGTAGGATCTGTTTTTTTGTGGCTGAAACAATCTGCTTCTGCAATTGGCTGCAACATGTCCATGATTATGACATTTAAAGCATTCAACATTATTGAATGATTTCCTTTGAGAATTCATGACTGTAGGTTGACCTTTTGTTTCTTTCAACACTTCAGATTTTTCATTGACTTCCTTTGAATCATTAACATTCCCTTGTGAACTAGATTCTCCTTTGACCGTTTCATGAAAACCAAGACCAAGTTTAATAGAAGGAGACCTTTGATTACTAAGAATGTTGTCCAAAATTTTTGAACTATCTTGGAACCGCAACAATTTATCTTTTTCTTCTAGTTTACCTTTGAGAATATTTACCTCAACCTCCAAGCCTTGGCATTGCTTCTTCATGCTTTCTTCTTTCCTTCTTCCTTCTTCTACTTGATCATTCAGTTTCAAGATTTCTTCTTTCAATCCATTATCTTGTTCCTCAAATACTTGTAAAAGTTCTTCATGCTCCTTATATAATTCTTTGACAGAGATGAATTTCACTTTAAGTTCTTCATTTTTCTTATTTGATTTCTCCAGATTTACTTTGAGAGCGAGGTTTTCTTTTTCAAGTCTTCTCTGCAGATTTTCATGCATTTCTATCTGTTCCTTCATTCTAGAGATCATCTCTTTGTAGATATAATCTTTCTTATCAATTTCTCTATGTTGTTCTTCAACTTTGATCTTAATAGCTTCCTCTAGATCCACAACATTATTTTCACTTTCTTCATCATTGCATGCACAAGAAAGTGAATCACAAGAACAACTATCAATACCTGATTTATCTTCTTCATTTTCTCATTTGTTGTGATGTTTTTCGGTAGATATCCTTTCGTAGCCTTTTAACTTTGCTTCTTCCCTCTAAGCTGTGTACAGATCTCCTTCAAGCACTAAGCTCAGAAGAACCTCATACCAATTGTTGGGAAAAATACTGAGAGGCAGGGGTGAATCAGTATTTACTGCATACTCAAAAATTTTCACTTTTTCATTCCTTAAAACCCATACGCTACTTTCCTTTAGTAAACTCGCGTATACACGCGGATATCTTTCATGCAACTCGCGTATACACAGAGATCTAATTATGTCATTAGTTCTTTGCTTATATCATTCCATTATTCATTCATCAGATGTTCAATAAACAGTAAATATGTGCAGTAAGAACAGAATAAACCATCACACAAAGCATCACACTTGAACACCAGGATTTTTAGGTGGAAACCCAAGACAGGAGAAAACCACCGCTGTAGTTGCTCAGCCTTCAATATTTTATTATTGAGAAAACATCTTACAACATATTTGCTGGTGCAGACTCTACCAGCACGCAGGCACCCACCTGCGCTCGTTTACCAGACTCTCCTGGAAGGGAGCTCCAACCCCCTGACTCGTTTACCAGCCTCTCCTGGAAGGGAGCTACGACCCCCTGATCTCGTTTACCAGCCTCACCTGGAAGGGAGCTACGACCCCCTGATCTCGTTTACCAGCCTCACCTAGAAGGGAGCTACAACCCCCTGACTGAAGGCTACAACCCTCAGCACCACCTTGGACCACGTTTCATCAATTTTCATACTGGATCCAACAACTTCAAAAGAGCACAAATTGCAGGCCACGTTTCATCATATTTTCAGACTGGACCCTCTCCATACATTTAAACACAGTCAAACATCAACAGCAGATAGCTAAAACACAGCAGATCAAATAAGATATTCCATACCCCATACTTCAGCAAACCCTAGTTTGCATACGCGCTTTTCTTTCACTGATGTCGCGTATATACGCGCTTCCGTCCACATCAACCTGCGTATACATTTGCACATAAACTTCACTGCGCATACGCGCTTTTTCTTCAGCGAAGCCGCGTATATACGCGATTCCTCTGTGATGAACTAGCGTATGGATCTTTAACCATTACAGAGCTGCATACTTCTTCAGATCAGATATTCAGTTCAGATTCAACCCTTTACTTCAGACAGATGTTCGCCTCATCACAGATCTAATCACTCCATAAACATATCTAGTAGATACAAATACATTTCAGATCTAGATCCCCTTCTTCATCATTTTCTTCATTAGTGCATCATAGATTCAGATCTATCATCAAGCCTTTACCCTTTCCATACAGTTATACTTCACAGAGAAGTATTCATTCAAGCTCAGACATCTTGCACCCACACTCATGATTTGCACAATGAATTTCTTCTCTTTATATAGGTTTACCCTTTTTCAATACCATGAGCCCATTTTTCAATACCATGAGCCAAAACTACATTACATCCGATGGTATTCCTGGACGGGGTCATTTAGACGAATCATTACCCAATACAATGGGTCAATACCATGGTGGTTACCCCTGGTTTTGCACTTTTTGAGCGCTTTTTCCCATACGCGACTTGGAACGTTGTTTCCCGCGTGCATACGCGACTTCTACTAGGAAAATCCGCGTATGCCTTGAGACATACTCTTTTTATCATAGATCTAGCACAAACTGAATTTATTTCTTCATTCCCTTCTGTACTCACTGTAGATACATCAGATTTACTTCATCAAGAACATATTCTATCAAGCACAACTTCATCAAGTAAGTTGCCATCTTCTTCATCAAGTGGGTTGCCATTCAATGACAACACTCAACATCATGTTGCTAACTAACATCATTTCACATCAGATTCATATCATTTACCAAGTCCATCAAGTCAGGAATAACTTCATCAGGTGTATTTCCATCAAGGACAACACATGCCAACAATCTCATGTCTTCATCTTCATTCAGTGGGTTGCCATCAAGGACAACACTCTGCATCATATTGCCAACATAGTTTATGGGAGAAATGAAATAGAAATGACACATGCCTTAAATTTTGCCTAAAATTTTATGGGAGAAGGGAGAAATGACACATGTACAAGGTTTGCCTTAAAGTGGTAGTGGTTTATGGATATTAAAATGAAGAAATTCTATTTTTGTTCCAGCGATTGACTGTAGGGGCATTTATTGGATATGTCACCTTTGAGAAAAGATGAGGTCTAGAGGCTACCTAGCCCTTCACAGACTCTACCTTTATAACTTGTAGAAGTTAACACTCAACAGACAGACTAAAACCCTATGGAAGTTCAAAATCCTATGGAAGTTCAGCCACTTTAGGTTCAATATTTAGGCCTTAATGTTTGCCTGGGAGAAATGGCATGTGCATGGTTTGCCTTAAGTTTATGGAAGAAATCACATCTAGAAATGACATGCCTTAAAGTTTTCCTTGCGTAGAGTTTAAGAGAGAAATGACCTGTACATGGTTTGCCTTATAGTATATGGGAGAAATGACATAAAAATGACATATAAATGAGACATGCCTTAAAGTTTGCCTAAAATGTTATGGGAGAAATGAAACATGTATGGTAGAAATGACACATGTACATTGTTTGCCTTAAAGTGGTAGTGGTTTATGGATATTAAAATGAAGAACTTCTATTTAGATCTGTTTCAGAGATTGATTGTAGGGGGATTGACTGTAGGGGCATTCACTGGATATGTCACATTTGAGAAAAGATGAGATACAGAGGCTACCTGGCCCTTTATAGACTCTACCTTTAGAACTTGTAGATGTTATCACTCAACAGAGAGACTAAAATCCTATGGAAGTTAAAAATCCTATGCGAGTTCAGCCACTTTAGGTTCAATTTTTAGGCCTTAAATTTTGCCTTGAATTAATGGGAGAAAGCCTTTAGTTTGTGGGAGAAATGACATTTACATGGTTTGTAAAATTATTTCATGCACTTACAAAAACAACTAGTGGTAGTGGTTGATGAATTTATGTCAAAAGTCACACCTTTACGAGTTTGTGGGAGAAATGACAAATTGCCTTATAGTCTATGGGAGAAATGAAATAGAAATGACACATGCCTTAAAGTTTGCCTAAACGTTTATGGGAGAAGGGAGAGATGACACATGTACAAGGTTTTCCTTAAAGTGGTAGTGGTTTATGGATATTAAAATGAAGAAATACTATTTATGTTCCAGAGATTGACTGTAGGGGCATTTATTGGATATGTCACCTCTGAGAAAATATAAGATCCAGAGGCTATGTGGCCCTTTACAGACTCTTCTTTTAGAACTTGTGGGAGAAAGCCTTTAGTTTGTGGAAGAAATGGCATGTGCATGGTTTGCCTTAAAGTTTTCCTTAAATTTTATGGGAGAAATCATATTTAGAAATGACATGCCTTAAATCTTGCCCGAGTGCCCAGAGTTTAAGATAGAAATGACACATGCCTTAAAGTTTGCCTAAAATTTTATGGGAGAAATGACACATGTATAGGAGAAATGACACATGTACACGGTTTGCCTTAAAGTGGTAGTGGTTTTCACTTACTTAAACGTTTGCCTTAAAGTGGTAGTGGTTTGAACTTTCTTAAACAACTAGTGGTAGTGGCTGATTAAGTTATGTCAAAAGTCACACCTTGATGGGTTTGTGGGAGAAATGACATGTACATTGTTTGCAAAATTATTTTATGCACTTACTAAAACAACTAGTGGTAGTGGTTGATGAAGTTATGTCAAAAGTCACACCTTGATGAGTTTGTGGGAGAAAAGACATGTACATGGTTTGCCTTAAGTTTAGTTTGCCTTGAAGTTTATGGGAGAAATCACATCTAGAAACCTTTACTTTGACATCTATAAACATGCTAAGAGCATTAAAAAAGAATTTTCAACTTAGATTAGTTATGTCCTTAATAAGAAGTATGATTTAGCACCTAACAGATTGTTTAATAATTTATAATAATGTCATTTTTGGCTTGTACTATCATTCATCTTTGATATGTACAAGAATTTTACTACTTGAACATCAACCTACACTATCATCATATCACTGTACATAATCTAGATTATTAATATCCATTACATCATAAAACACTCCACTTTTAACATTTTACAAGGTTAGAAGCATCATGGAGGGTGTAAATTTAGGTACATTAATAAAATACATTGGGATGATTTAAATATTACAAGAATTCAGAGTTGTTGAATTTTGTGTGTGAATTTCTTTGCGGTGTTTAATTCTGTTCATTCTATGTGAATTTATGTTCATTCTGTTGATGAATTCTGTGTGAATTTCTATTCATTCTGTTGCTAAATTCTGTGTGAATTTCTGTTCATTCTGTTGCTAAATTATGTGTGAATTTCTTTGAGGTGCTTTGCTCTTATGTTTTATAGTTTGCTGAATACTAAGAATACTTGGGTAGATAAGAAAGGAAAACATATATTATTTCTAATACTAATAAGTATTTATTCATATGCTATAATGGCATCTAGAGGTTGAGCAATACTTTTCATGTTCCAAAAATTACAAGAATGGAGACTATTCACTAGAGCTCTTAAAAGCGGCCATGAGGTACCGAAGGGACCCTAACAATGATAAATATTCAAAGAATGAATGCATATCAGGTATTGATCATGAAATATCTTCCTTGTACATCGAAAGGAATACAAATACATAAGAAGAAAACCAGAAGTAAAGATATGCATTGTAATATTCCCAAATGGGGAATGCAGCAATACAAGATAGATATGCAGTAAAATAACGCAGATCATCAAGGAAAAATCAGGAGGCCAATAAGGAGACCTTTTAAATGTATTTATAGCAGAAAAATAAATGTACAATGAGGCCCTGTTGAAGCCTAGAAAATCTCTGCTTCAAACATTGGGGAAAACCACCCGGTCGGGACCTTAGGACAGCTCCTTATCGGTTTGGTATGGTGGCTCCGACTGGATTGAAAGGACCAGTTTCCTTATAACTAATGGGTTGGTGATGGGTTGATTTGGATGAGTGAAAATGGAACTAAATTGACTGAAATAAAACTATCTAATTTAAACTAAATATTGATAAAGAAATTCTAAAACTAACCCGGGCAATCATATCTGAATACAACTTAAAATTATTCCAATTTAACAATAACCATAAAAATGTATTAAAGTTTAATTGAAATTGTGCAGTAAAAAATAAAGATAACTCTGTTTAAGAAATTAAACAGAGTTATATTGGCATATTGCATTCATCATTGTATACCATCTATATATACTTATGAAAGATAACATTTCAATTATACTCAGAAATGATATATATAAAGAAACGTTGTGAAAACCAAATATATATAAATGATAGCAAATTTTAAAACGAATATCATAAGACAAAAGAAATCAATAGTGAACAGATAGAAATACCTTATTCATCTTGAAAGCTTTCAAATGAAATCTGATACTCTAATCCAGTAATTCTGATACGAAATCAAATCCAAGGTACAAAAATGCAACACTTAAAGATAATTCTGCATAAAATCACCAGATGTGATCCTTTATAATATATAAAAGTCAGTGGAGTACAGAAATGTAATCTCCAAGTCAAAAATATAATAATCCAGGACCCTTCTCTAAATGCATGAGAAGGGTTTAAATACTACTTAGCTAAATCTAAAAATAGTTTATTACAAAAATTAAGGATTCGGTTTAAATGACCATCCTTTTCCTAGGCAAAAATACAGTAAAACTAAAACTAAATCGAAAAATAAATACTATTAACTAACTACTTAGGAACTTGATCTTTAAACTTGCAGGCATCTAGCATTGTTTTGAGAAGATGTGGTTGACCAACTTCAGATTTAAACTATCCTGAAAAGACAGAATCGGCAAGTGTAGGTGCAATCTTCTCAGCAGAATTGATGATACAATTAAGCGCACTGTGCTGACTGTGTGGTTTCACTAAGTATGTCCAGTAAGAGTCCCAGTTTAATCTTGTCAACCCTTGGATTGATTTTTCTCTTTCTTCTGCCTTTTGCCTCCATTCTGTTTGCAGTTGATGTGCCTGTGGGAGATATCCTGGAACAGTTTCTGAAATCAAATTAGCTTTGTGCAAATTATCATTTACACAATCAGTAAGACTGTTTGCTGTTGTAGCCACCTCCTCTGATGCTTTCTCTGCCCTTCTAATTTGTGCATCCCAGTTATTGAAAATTATTTCTTTATGGTTTTCATTAATAATTGGTGCACCAGCTTTTCTTCCTTCCTCTGTTTTTTGCCATACCAAATAATCAATAATATTTTCATTAATTAAATCATAATCATTTCGTAAATCTACGACATGATTAGTGATTTTATCACTCTCTTGGCAAAATGAATTCCATTGCAAGATTTTTTGGCATAATACTTCTTCTTGTTGCAGTAGTTGATTGTTTAAAGAAATAGTTTCTGAAATAAACTCTGGAAGCTTAGGATCATCTTTGTACTGATCTTGGATAATCTGTATTTGTTTCTTTTTATCAGCCAAACTTTTTTGATGTCCAATTTTCATTTCTTGAAGTTGTCGTTATAACTCTTAAAGTATCAATTGTGCTTCATTATTGGCCTGTACCTGTTGCAATTGTTGTTGTAGAACTTTTATCTGTTCTTCTTTTTCATTCAACAAGAGTTGTATCTCAAATGCTTTGTCAATTGTCGCAGAAGCATAAGCCCCTGTCATTTGAGATAACTTAGTAAGATTCTCAGTAGGCTCTGTGGAAGGATCCTTCCACAAGACATCTAGTTGTTCTGCTTCAGTAGCAATTGCACCTTCTAACTTTCTCTTTTTCCTTTGTTTCTTCACTACTGCTTTGTATTTCGGGCTGTAGAATACATCTAGAGGAGGAATTTCCTCTACATTAAGTACAATTTTAGAGGAGGGTGTGATAGGTATGTGCTCAGTTTCTGTGACTGTGCTACTTATTCCTGTGCTCAAAACTTTGGTTGTCTGTACAGGGGTCTGTATATTATGTCCTTCTACATTAATCAATTGATTAAAGCTTTCCCATTCTTTGTCTAATTCAATGTTGACTGACTGTTGCTGTATATTGGTAGGAGGATAATTTATCTGCTGAGAAGTCAAAATTTTCTGTTGAGGAAGCTCTTTCGATTGAGCAGAATCTTTCACTGATTCTTCGATTTTATCTTCCTCTTCATTAGACTTATTAGAACGTTCAGAAGTCTCTTTTTCAGATTTTGACTTAGATTTATCTGTACTCGAACTGTCGTTAAGATTAACGCTAGGAGTTTGTTCCCTTGCGGGTTCCAACCGTAGATTTTCCAAAGGAATAGTAGTTAGTCTTCTCTCTCTGTAAAGTTTAAATTCTTGGAATTCCTTTGGAGATAACTGCATTTGAGCTGAATTCAAAACTTCTTTAAATGAACCTTTTGTTTGGAACATATCATCAAAAAGATCCTGTTCCCCGGAAAATTTCCTTACTCTGATTGCATTGGTAAAAATTTTAACAACATTATTTGGGTCAAATAACCTTCTCAAAAACTTGAACAGTTGTAAGCATGTAATGTTTCTTACCTCTTTGAATGCGTGACCAACATCAAACAGTGAAAATGTTCCACAGGTTATGGGAAATTGTGGCCAAATTCCTTTCTTCTTCTCTTTTAATTCCTTTGTCAAACCTCCTTGACCACAGGTTTGATAAGCAATCTCCCGAGCTACAAGTTTATCCGGAACATATAGGGGTAAAACATGGGGGGAAGAAGAACTTTCAAAAACCCTAACATAAGTGAACAATTATTCTCCAAACCATCTCGCGACAGGGAGAATGTCGACCTCTGTTTCTGGGGATAACCTTGGGGCATCCTTATTATGCAATGTTCTATACAATGGCAGCATTATACCATGGAAAATTTTGTAAAAATGGAGGAAAAAATTAGATTCCCACAGTTCCTTATGATACACGTGAATAGGCAAAGGATTGTGGATTGTCCATTGCCAACCCATCAAAGGGAATTTAGAAACAAAACAGATAGTGTCCATGACATAGGAAGATAAATAAAAAGGCGGATAAATCCACTGAGAAACAGTCTGTTTAGACCGGTAATGAAAAATAGCAGTGGCCAAATTATCAGACAAGATTTTGGCCCAGTTTACAATTGTAGCATTAACAACAGCATTCAACAAAGGGAGCCATTCAGGCAAGATCATATTTATGTCAGGCTTTCCAAAAAGCCTGCATAACATGGCAGCAGCAAAAAAATATGGAGAGGTAAGTGAACCAGTACTGTACATACCGTGTTTGTTTTTCTTCAACGGTTCATCTCTTTTGGTCCATTCTTGTGTGCATTCCGACAAATTTGCATTTTCTTTGGCAAAATTCTCCATAAATTTCTTATTATAAGTCGCCTGAGGTTCCGGAAAATGATAAATCAGCCTCAAATCTTCCGTAGTGAACGACCTGATTAGCTCTTGATTTGGAGTTCTAAATTTCCTGTCTGAAATATCGGTGCTGTCTAGCACCCATTTCACCATGTCTGTATACAGAAGAATTCTTGGCCTTGCCGCTATCCTATGAAGAAATGAACAAGCCAGTTCTTTAAGGGTTGCCTCAGATGAATTACTGGAGCCTGCTGTAGCCGCAACTTGCATCACCATGGGATTTTCTTCTTCGAGCAAATTATACATTTCTTCCCAGGTGGTTATACAGGCATCCTTATTGCAAGCAGTGTCTGCATATAGTGAAGCCATTTCTCTATTTTCAGAATTTGAAATCTTCTCTTTCTTACCCATAATGTTCTGTGAACGCTTTGTATAGTCGTTTTCTCCTTCGTGCCTGCGGTTTTACGAGTTAAATGAGAGTAATGGCATGAGAAAGGTGATGAGATAGTTTTAAATGCAAAGGCGGATGAAATATATTATTTTAACGTGAAACGACCTTTCAATCAAAACAAAATCCCATTTACCATTAATTGACAATCCATTCATTTAATCCAATCATTAAAGCGCAAAACAGATATTGATTTATGGGAGGATTTTCTTTGAACAACGCGCTTTTATGAATCTGCGACATTGCGATCTGCGATTTGCTGCGCAATATCGTAATATCGCAATATCGGATTTTCCTCAAAACGTAACCATCACAAATATCGCATATCGCAAATATCGCAAATCAAAAAGTATTCATTTAACACATTTCTGCGATCTGCGATTTGCGACCGGTATAGGCCTTTTGAGATTGCGTTATCGCAATATCGCAAAATCTCAATTTCAGTTTTACAAAAGATATCTACTATTTGCGATGGATGCGCTATTTCGTTTAAAGAAATTTTTTATTGTAATCTATCATAAACTTAAGTGTTTCTTAAGGTTTTTCTAAGGAATTTCCCTAAGTTTATGATATAAAGTTTTATTTGAAAAGGAAAACAAATCCTAATTGATTTTTTTTTTGGATTTTTTAACTAAGGGTCCCCATTTATTTAGTATTATTACTAATATTAAATAAAAAGGGGGGTTGTTGCTGGTCACAACAATTGGCGATTCACTGAAAGAAATAGTTATCTCTGAAAAAATAAAATGAACACTATATTTCTAGTAAGTAAAGATTTTTAAAGATAATGAAAACTATCTTAGGATATTTCAAATAAAATCTAACTATGAAAAAGATATAAAAATCATTCACAATTTCTTTCTAATTCTTTAAGAATGAAAACACTTTTGGGTTATCTCAAGCTTTGATCGGTGTTAATAATGAAGTAAGTGGATTTTTTCAAGCTTGGTTTTATAATATACTCTATTGCCATAGGTATTGCCTCTACTGCCTGCAAACGTTCATAGTCTCGACAGGGTTACCTTTAAACCATTAACCATTCATTGTCCCATCCAACTAAAATTATGACTTTTTAAAAGATAAATTCATAAGACATATTATCTCATGTTTTGTCTTTTACTTATTTTTTATTTTTAAGAGCCATTGTTCTGGTTTAGTAGCTAGTTAATAATAATGTCATTCACTAGTTGTAATTAAACTGAGCAAGCTGGCTCGTGATGAGACCCCTTGTCTTATATTTATAAGCCATTACCCTGTTTTGGTATGCAGTATTGGTAATGTCAGTTTCATTACTTCTTATGAACATGGTAAGTCGGCTCATAATGGGACCTCTTATCTCTTAAATTTTCATATAATTTCTTAGAATTACATTCTAAAAAATCACAACTTAAATGGATGGGGTGAAATAGTTTTATCCTTAAGAATCAATGGATGACAATTTTCAGAGTTTCTTGAGTACCAAGACTTTGAAAAATATTTAATTTTATAGATAACCTTTCTCTGCTCAATAAACTTATAATGATTCACATTCTCCTCAAGTTTTCAAAAGATCATGAAAATGATTGGAATAATCTTTCAAAGTTTAACATCTTATTTTAAACTATCCAAAAACTGTGATCATGTCTTTAAAAATTCTTATTTACACAAAATAAATATTTATAATATTTTTCCTAAGAAATTTTCTAAATAGTAAACAGTCAATTAGAGACTTATTAACAACCTTTATTTGTAAAAGGAATTAAAAAACTTTGCAGAAAGGAATATGTACAATTTAAGAAGGGGTTACCTCCTTATGAAAAGAATTTCTTCAAGATAAGCCCATTTACAGGAAGAGATTCTCTCTTTCCTGTTAGATCTTGGAGTATGAATGTATTTGAGCCTATATTTTCAATGATCTGAAATGGTCCAAGCCACATTTTCTAAAACTTGGTATGTTTACCTTTTTCTTCGTGTGCTTTATCCCATTTCAGAACAAGATCACCAATTGACAAAATTTTTGAGCCGGTAGAACTTGCATCAAAAGAAGATTTTACAAGCTGTTGATGTTTTTCATGAATAATTTTTTCTTTATCTCTATCTTCTTCTAGTTTAAGGATTTGATCATATCTCAATTGAATGGATGAAGAAGGATTTTCTTCAATAAATTTCACTAGGGCTAATGATGGAAGCGCTAAATTTGATGGTATCACAGCTTCTTTTCCATCAACTAAATTGAAAGGTGAAGTTCCTATTGAAGCTTTTTCAGTGATACGATCAACCCATAATGCAAAGATTAAAGACTTGTGCCAATTCTTTTGATTTTGATCAATGGTCCTTTTAATGATTTTGATAATATTTTTGTTAGTGGATTCAGCCAAACCATTACCTTGTGGATAATAATTTGCTGAATATTTCAGTTTAAAACCTCTTTTGACTGCAAATTCTATTAAAATATTTCCGGAAAAGTAAGATGAATTATCAAAGACAAGAGCGTTAGGTACACCAAACCTGGTTATGATGAATTGATCTATGAAATCAATAATTGCGTCAGAATTGGCTACCTTCAATGGGATTGCTTCTACCCATTTTGTAAAGTAATCAGTTGCAGTAAGGATGTATTTGTGCTGTTTAGAAGAATGAGGTACTATCTCACCAATAATGTCAAGCCCCCATTGTTCGAATGGTTGCTCAATACTCACTGGTTGCAAAGGAAAAGCTGGTTTCCTTTGTCTTCCACTTGCAGTTCGACAAATTTTGCACTTCCTTACGTAATCATGCGTATCTTTAAAAAGGGTAGGCTAGTAATAACTAGCACAAATTATTTTGTGAGCTATGGTATCACCTCCAAAATGACCTCCTGCTGGTCCATCATGCAATTCCTGCAAAACCTTTTCAGCTTCAGTCTTTTCAAGACATCTTAATAAGATTGAATCATAATTTTTTCTGAATAACACATTATCAATGATCTCATATTTAATAGCCTTTAACCTTAAAGCACGTTTTCTCTTATAGTTGAGATTAGAAGGAGCATACCCATTTTTCAAGTAATAGATAAGATCAGCATACTAAGATTCAGAGTCTGTAACACTTATCTGACTTACTTGAATATCTTTATTTGAGTCTTGATTTTCTGGTATGTTATGAGCTCCTGCCAATAATCTGCAAAAACCTTGTCCTCTAACAATCTTAGCAGGTTTAATATCAATGTCATATTCTTGCAAAGCTGTAACCCAGTTAGCTCTCTTTTCTCCTACTTCTTTTTGAATTAATAATTGTCTCACTGCAGAAAATGGGACAATGATTTTTGTATGTGTTTTCAAGAGAAAAGGTCTAAAATGTTTGATTGATTTAAACACGGCAAAGGCTTGTTTTTCAACATCGGAATAATTAAGCTCAGCTCCTTGCAGATTTGAGCTAAAGAAAGAAATTGGTGCTTCAATTTTCTGATCATTGAGCTGTGTTAAAACAGCTGCATAGGATGTTTCGGTGGCCAAAGTATACAAAGTAAAATCTTTAGAAAAATCTGGGGTATTCAATGCTGGTGCATTAATAATCGCTTGTTTGATTGCCTCAAAGGCTTCTTTCTCTTTATGCCCCCATTTGAATACTGAATTATTCTTGATCATATTTTGCATAGGTAAAAGAATTAAAGAAAAATCAGGAATGAATCTTTTTACAAAATTGATTTGCCCAAGAAATGATTGCATGGATTTTTTGTTATGAGGTAAAGAAATATCAGAAATTTCTTTCACTCTATCTGGATCAATATATATACCATCTTTTGACACAATAAATCCTAAGAGTTTTCCTTCATCCAAAGCAAAGAAGGATTTCTTTGGATTTAAGGAAATACCAAACCTTCTACATCTTTCAAATATTTGCTTTAGATCATGTAGATGATTGGCTCTCTTTTTTGAAAATACTGTTATGTCATCAAGATAAACAACAACTGATTTATTGATCAGACCTTTAAATGCTATGTCCATGGCTCTTTGGAAATTTGCTCCTGCATTTATTAGACCAAAAGGCATTTTCTGATAAGCATAAGTTCCCCATTTTGTTCTGAAAGTTGTTTTCAATCTGTGATTATGAACTAAAACTTGATTATAGCCTGAAAATCCATCAAGAAAGGACATGAGTTCAGAACCAGCTACCTTTTGAAGTATCTGTTTCATGGTTGGAAATGGGAAATTGTCTTTTAAACATGCCTTGTTTAAATTTCTAAAATCAATGCAGATTCTTATATCACAATTTTTCTTCCTTATAGGTACCATATTGGAAACCTAATTGGAGTGCCTTACATGAAAAATGATTTTGGCTTTTAAAAGTTTATTAAGTTTTGATTTGATTTGTCCTTCGAGATTTGGATGAACCTTCCTTAAATTTTGTTGAACGGGTTTAACATCAGGAAGCATTGGAATTGTGTGTTGAATAACCGAAGTATCATACGTTTTTAAATCATCATAATTCCAAGCAAAAACGTTTTTATATTTGTTCAAGAGTTTAATGAAAGCATTCCTTTCCTCTGGTGTTAAATTGAGTCCTAAATTAACGTTTTGAGGTTTAGAATCATAACCAAGATTTACTAATTCAAACTTCAAAGTGGAACTTTGAAGTTTAGCATTAGTGACTTTCTTGAATCTGTCTTTAATATCATATAAATCCTCTAATTTAACAACAAATTTTGGAATGAGATTTTCATTACCTTTTGAAGCAATTTGTAAATCATGATCATTCTCATCAATAATTTTCTCATCATATGATTTCTCTGAAGTCATGAAATTTAGAATATCTTGATCATGATAGAAAACACTCCAATTTGTGACATTATCCGGGATAGATGGGAAAAAAATCAATTCTACAGAAAACCTATCAGGACTGCAATCTTCAGCAGGAAGGAGTTTAGATGCAACATTAGCTAACAAGTCAGCTGATGTATTTTGATTCCTAGGAATAGGAGAAATATTGAATGCTAAAAAATGAGTAGTAAGATCTTGTACTAGGGTTTGATAGTGTTTAAGATGTCCTGAAAGGCAATGAATAGTATTCCTAACTTGTTTTATGACAATTTCAGAATCACCAAAGACTTTCAAGTATTTAACATCTAACCCTATAGATTTATAAATTCCTTGAATCAAGGCTTCATATTCTGCGGTACTGTTCGTACACTCAAATTCTAACCTACATGATAGCATGGTTTTCTCTCCATCTGGATCAATTAAGATGCATCCTGCTCCAGCTCCATCACTAGACTTTGATCCATCAAAATATAACGACCAAAATAAAGATTTATCTATTGGCTTATCTACAATTACATCAGAAATATTTACAATTCTGGAAGAATTAGATTGTGAAAAATTTTCTATTTGAGAAACAAAAGTATTTACAGAAAAAGGTGATTGAGGTGCTTTTAAGTTTCCAAGAAATGACTCAGTAGAATAACCTCCAAGAATATTGTTGTTGAATGCCATAGGCTCATTAGGTTGTTCAAATTCAGTGACAGTGTGCGTCATATGTTTTTCTCGTTCAACTTTGATTTGATTTGGTTTCCCTTGGGAAGCCACATATGTGAATAATCAGTTGCGATATAACCATTAAGTTTTGCAGATCAGTCCCTGCTTAAGATTAATCCATATAATTCAGAAATATCTGCAATCAAAATATCAATTCTTTGGACAATCCTAGGATCGGAAGCTAATCTGATAGTAACTGAATTGATTTCTCCTACAACTTGAACTTTAGAGCGATCTAATTGAACAATATGAACTGCCGATTTTTGTGGTTCAATATTCAATTTGGCACAAACAGAAGTAGGCATTATATTAGAGGAAGCTCCAGAATCAATTAAACAATTATGTAGATTTTTATTGTACATTTCATAAGTCAAAAGAAAAGGAGGAGTCTGAGAATTTGATTTTTCTCCAATGAGCACGGTATCAGTAGCATCTACCTTATCTGGTGGCTTACCAGTTCCTTTAGCTGCTTTTGCAACTACACCACTTGGTAAAGGAGCAATTGGTGTAGCATTTAATTCTCTTAATAGCAACTTCTGCTGGTGTTTTAGTTTGCTGAGTTCATGTAAGGAAATGTTGGCTTTAATATTTTTCATGTCTTCAAAAATGTTATACTCCATAGGATGTGACACTACTAAAGTCTTTGTTGTCGATGAAGGAGGATTAGAAGAAGATGGCTGATTCTGAGTAGGTAACGGAGAAGTTTTCTTTGTAGGGGATTTGTCTTTGGTACTTGGAGTTGTAATTTTCTTTTTAGGAACTGTTTGTACAGGCTCCGATGTAGATTTACTCCTAGTACTTACAGACATAGCTTCTTGTTCTACCTCACTATCAAAATTAGGGAGAATAAAATCCCACATTCCATGTAGTTCAACTATTTCTTCATTCTCTTCTTCTTCATCTGATACTAAAGATGTATATTCTTCTTCTTCTTCTTCTTCTGATTCTGCATTAGAGATTGAATTAGGAGCTTTAGATTCAACTTGGTTTCTTTTAAAATTTCGGAATGGTTTTTTGGTAGAAGTTTCAGCTACTTGTTTTTTTATTTCAACCATTTCATTTGAAATGGATTTAAGAACTTTCTGTAAACCTTCCATGTCGTATGGGTCTTTGGCCTTTTTCTTTGAATCATCTTTGAAGCTGACCTTCTTGGATTTCCTTTCCTCAATAGCATTTTTCTTTTCTAGAGAAATAATTCTTTTTTCTACTGCAATAGCCTCTTTCATATTCTTGGCCAACGTAGGTTTTGCAGCTCTATCTACAAAAATTGCTATGTTTGAGGGTAAGGCAATTATGTACCATTCACTTCTGACTTGTTCACTGGGCCTTGAATCTACGTGGATTTTGTTCAAGAGTTTGTTGAATCTAGCGTTGAAATCTTTAATGGGCTCCTTTGGTTCTGTCTTCAAATTTGAGAGATCGTTGATTAAAGTAGCTATTGATCTGTCATCTCCAAATTTGGTTAAAAAATGATCTGCAAAAATTTCCCAACTTGTTATGGATCCTGAAGGTAATGAAAAGTACCAGGATCCTGCTGCCCCTTGAAGAGTATAAGGGAATAGTCTGACTACAACATCTTCTTCTACGACTCCATTCAAATTTACAGCCAGCATAAAGTTATTGATGTGTTCTTCAGCTTGAATATTAAGCTCTGGACTAAACTTTGGAAGCCATTTTCCAGGATTGTCAGGTAAATCATGTAAAGGTGCAGGCATGTTGACAACTCCTGGAGTAGCCCATGGTCTAGCCATTATTGTAACAACTATTGGAGGAGTAGTAGAGGCTGGTGGTGTCTGAATAGAGGTTGTTGGAATAGATGATGTTGAGATTGATGATGATTGAGCAGATGATGTGGAAACAATTGTACTTTGTTGAGTTTGGGTTTCGGAAACAGGTAATTGAACATGAGATGAAGAACTTATATCACTTACTGATTCCGATTGATTTTTTCTTGGTTTGACTCTACTAGGTAAAGGGAATTCTTTCGGAGAAATACCAAGTTTTTCACTTTGAAGCCCAGTAAGAGGTTTTGAAGGAACAAATTTTGAAGTTACACTGCCTTCAGATATTTCAGACTAATCTAGAGATAATGAGAATCCTTTTAATTTATGTATTAAATCTTGTACTTCAGGAGACTCAGGATTTTTATTGTCTGAATGTTTTGAGATTTTGGTAGTGGGTGTGTGAATATTCTTCTCAATTCCTTCAATAGGATTTTGAATTTCGGAAGAAATTGAGGAAGTTAATGTGGGTGTTTTGCTCTCAGAATGGCTTGTGGGTAAAGATTTACTTGCCATTCATAGCTCATGCCCTCCTTCTAGCGCCAAAAATGTTGAAGCCTAGAAAATCTCTTCTTCAAACATTGGGGAAAACCACCCGGTCGGGACCTTACGACAGCTCCTTATCCGTTTGGTATGGTGGCTCCGACTGGATTGAAAGGACCAGTTTCCTTATAACTAATGGGTTGGTGATGGGTTGATTTGGATGAGTGAAAATGGGACTAAATTGACTGAAATAAAACTATCTAATTTAAACTAAATACTGATAAAGAAATTCTAAAAACTAACCCGGGCAATCATATGTGAATACAACTTCAGATTATTCCTTTTAAAAAATAACCATAAAAATGTATTATCATTTAAATCGAAATGTGCAGAAACAAATAAAGATAACTCTGTTTAAGAAATTAAACAGAGTTGTATTAGCATATTGTATTCATCATTGTATATCATCTACATATACTTATGAAAGATAACATTTCATTTATACTCAAAAATGATATATAAAGAAACGTTATGAAAAACAAATATCTGTAAATGATAGCAAATTTTAAAGCGAATATCATAAGACAAAAGAAATCAATAGTGGACAGATAGAAATACCTTATTCATCTTGAAAGCTTTCAAATGAAATCTGATACTCTAATCCAGTAATTCTGATGCAAAATCAAATCCAAGGTACATAAATGCAACACTTTAAAGATAATTCCGTATAAAATCACCAGATGTGATCCTTTATAAAATATAAAAGTCAGTGGAGTACAGAAATGTAATCTCCAAGTCAAAAATATAATAATCCAGGACCCTTCTCTAAATGCATGAGAAGGTTTTAAATACTACTTAGCTAAATCTAAAAATAGTCTATTACAAAAATTAAGGATTCGGTTTAAATGACCGTCCTTTTCCTAGGCAAAAATACAGTAAAACTAAAACTAAATCTAAAAATAAAGACTATTAACTAACTACTTATGAACTTGATCTTTAAAATTGCAGGCATCTAGCATTGTTTTGAGAAGATGTGGTTGACCGACTTCAGATTTCAACTGTCCTGAAAAGACAGAATCGACAAGTGTAGGCGCAATCTTCTCAGCATAATTGATGATACAATTAAGCGCACTGTTCTGACTGTGTGGTTTCACTAAGTATGTCCAGTAAGAGTCCCAGTTTAATCTTGTCAACCCTTGGATTGATTTTGCTCTTTCTTCTGCCTTTTGCCTCCATTCTGTTTGCAGTTGATGTGCCTGTGGGAGATATCCTGGAACAGTTTCTGAAATCAAATTAGCTTTGTGCAAATTATCATTTACACAATCAGTAAGACTGTTTGCTACTGTAGCCACCTCCTCTGCTGCTTTCTCTGCCCTTCTGATTTGTGCATCCCAGTTATTGAAAAGTATTTCTTTATGGTTTTCATTAATAATTGGTGCACCAACTTTTCTTCCTTCCTCTATTTTTTGCCATACCAAATAATTAGTAATATTTTCTTTAATTAAATCATAATCATTTCGTAAATCTACGACATGATTAGTGATTTTATCACTCTCTTGGAAAAAATAATTCCATTGCAAGATTTTTTGGCATAATACTTCTTCTTGTTGCAGTAGTTGATTGTTTAAAGAAATAGTTTCTGAAATAAACTCTGGAAGCTTAGGATCATCTTTGTGCTGATCTTGGATAATCTGTATTTGTTTCTCTTTATTAGCCAAAATGTTTTGATGTCCAATTTGCATTTCTTGAAGTTGTTGCTGTAACTTTTCAAGTTTCATCTGTTCTTCATTATTGGCATGTACCTGTTGCAATTGCTGTTGCAGAACTTTTATCTGTTCTTCTTTTTCATTTAATAAGAGTTGTATCTCAAATGATTTGTCAATAGTTGCAGAAGCATAAGCCCCTGTAATTTGAGATAACTTAGCAAGATTATCGGTAGGCTCTGTGGTAGGATCCTTCCACAAGACATCTAGTTGTTCTGCTTCAGTAGCAATTGCACCTTCTAACTTTCTCTTTTTCCTTTGTTTCTTCACTACTGCTTTGTATTTCGGGCTGTAGAATACATCTAGAGGAGGAATATCCTCGACATTAAGTACAATTTCAAAGGAGGGTGTGATAGGTATGTGCTCAGTTTCTGTGACTGTGCTACTTATTCCTGTGCTCAAAACTTTGGTTGTCTGTACAGGGGTCTGTATATTCTGTCCTTCTACATTAATCAATTGATTAAAGCTTTCCCATTCTTTGTCTAATTCAATGTTGACTGACTGTTGCTGTACATTGGTAGGAGGAGGATTTATCTGCTGAGAAGTCAAAATTTTCTGTTGAGGAAGCTCTTTCGATTGAACAGAATCTTTCATTGATTCTTCAATTTTATCTTCCTCTTCATTAGACTTATTAGAACGTTCAGAAGTCTCTTTTTCAGATTTTGACTTAGATTTATCTGTACTCAAACTGTCGTTAAGACTAACGCTAGGAGTTAGTTCCCTTGCGGGTTCCAACCGTAGATTTTCCAAAGGAATAGTAGTTAGTCTTCTCTCTCTGTAAAGTTTAAATTCCTAGAATTCCTCTAGAGATAACTGCATTTGAGCTGAATTCAAAAATTCTTTAAATGAACCTTTTGTTTGGAACATATCATCAAAAAGATCCTGTTCCTCGGAAAATTCCCTTACTCTGATTGCATTTGTAAATTTTTTAACAACATTATTTGGGTCAAATAACCTTCTCGAAAACTTGAACAGTTGTAAACATGTAATTTTGCTTACCTCTTTGAATGCGTGACTAACATCAAACAGTGAAAATGTTCCACAGGTTATGGGAAATTGTGGCCAAATGCCTTTCTTCTTCTCTTTTAATTCCTTTGTCAAACCTCCTTGACCATAGGTTTGATAAGCAATCTCCCGAGCTACAAGTTTATCCGGAACATATAGGGGTAAAACATGGGGGGAAGTAGAACTTCCAAAAACCCTAACATAAGTGAACAATTCTTCTCCAAACCATCTCGCGACAGGGAGAATGTCGACCTCTGTTTTTGGGGATAACCTTGGGGCATCATTATTATGCAATGTTCTGTACAATGGCAGCATTATACCATGACAAATTTTGTAAAAATGGGGGACAAATTTAGATTCCCACAGTTCCTTATGATACACATGAATAGGCAAAGGATCGTGGATTTTCAATTGCCAACCCATCAAAGGGAATTTAGAAACAAAACAGATAGCGTCCATGACATAGGCAGATAAATAAAAAGGCGGATAAATCCGCTGAGAAACAGTCCGTTTAGACCGGTAATGAAAAATAGCAGTGGCCAAATTATCAGACAAGATTTTGGCCCAGTCTACAATTGTAGCATTAACAGCAGCATTCAACAAAGGGATCCATTCACGCAAGATCATATTTATGTCAGGCTTTTCATAAATCCTGCATAACATGGCAGCAACAAAACAATATGGAGAGGTAACTGAACCAGTATTGTACATACCGTGTTTTTTCTTCTTCAACGGTTCATCTCTTTTGGTCCATTCCTGTGTGAATTCTGACAAATTTTCATGTTCTTTGGCAAAATTCTCCATAAATTTCTTATTATAAGTCGCCTAAGGTTCCGGAAAATGATAAATCAGCCTCAAATCTTCCGTAGTGAACGACCCGATTAGCTCTTGATTTGGAGTTCTAAATTGTCTGTTTGAAATATCGGTGCTGTCTAGCACCCATTTCACCATGTCTGTATACGGAAGAATTCTTGGCCTTGCCGCTATCCTATGCAGAAATGAACAAGCCAGTTCTTTAAGGGTTGCCTCAGATGAATTACTGGAGCCTGCTGTAGCCGCAACTTGCATCACCATGGGATTTTCTTCTTCGAGCAAATTATACATTCCTTCCCAGGTGGTTATACCGACATCCTTATTGCAAGAAGTGTCTGCATATAGTGAAGACATTTCTCTGTTTTTAGAATTTGAAATCTTCTCTTTCTTACCCATAATGTTCTGTGAACGCTTTGTATAGTCGTTTTCTCCTTTGTGCCTGCGGTTTTACGAGTTAAATGAGAGTAATGGCATGAGAAAGGTGATGAGATAGTTTTAAATGCAAAGGCGGATGAAATATATTATTTTAACGTGAAACGACCTTTCAATCAAAACAAAATCCCATTTACCATTAATTGACAATCCATTCATTTAATCCAATCATTAAAGCGCAAAACGGATATTGATTTATGGAAGGATTTTTTTTGAACAACGCGCTTTTATGAATCTGCGACATTGCGATCTGCAATTTGCTGCGTAATATCGAAATATCGCAAATCGAAATTTTCTAAAAACGTAACCATCGCAAATATCGCATATCGCAAATATCGCAAATCAAAAAGTATTCATTTAACACATTTCTGCGATCTGCGATTTGCGACTGGTATAGGCTTTTTGGGATCGCGTTATCGCAATATCGCAAAATCGCAATTTCAGTTTTTCAAAAGATATCTACTATTTGCGGTGGATGCGCTATTTCGTTTAAAGAAAAATTTTATTGTAATCTATCATAAACTTAAGTGTTTCTTAAGGTTTTTCTAAGGAATTTCCCTAAGTTTATGATATAAAGTTTTATTTTGAAAAGGAAAACAAATCGTAATTGATTTTTTTTTTGGATTTTTTAACTAAGGGTCCCCATTTATTTAGTATTATTACTAATATTAAATAAAAGGGGGGTTGTTGCTGGTCACAACA
>JAXQQM020089710.1:0-34460 GCA_034641835.2 Pinus albicaulis
GAGAGACAGCAACAATGTCGTGGAGAGGAAAATCGATGCCCTCACTGAAAAATTCCTGATTTATGTGGGTGAGGTTCACCACTGTCGGTTTGTGGACAAGAATTCCCCTCACTACACGATGTTAAAGCATAGAACAACTAACCGCCATGGGATACCTGAAAGCAAAGGGGAGGCAGGCCCTTCTACTTCTCTGAAAGCCCAACATGTCATCCGCAAAGGAAGCACCCCGAAGCGCCCCATCTAGACGACAATCCAGCAGAAGACACTGCCTAACGATTTACTCTGCCTCTACCTCTGCCGTTTCCAGGTCTCCTTTTGCTTATGACTAGCTTTCTCTGTAGTTTCCATGTCCTTTGTTATGTACAGTTTCTCATCTGTATGCGAAGCCCAATCGGCTTTTTTGTTTTGGGCTTTGCTCCCACATTTTTGTAAGATATGTTACTCTCAACAAAATCAAATGTAAATTGCCTCCCACGAGAGACTACTATTCTAAACGGTTCTCAGCTCTGAGTGCAGTGGCTTCTACACTCACCCGGTGACATACTATGTAATATTTTTCCCAGATGATCAATAAAACTTTTTTATTTACAAATATATATATATATAGTCTTAATGTGGAAGAAATCCTACCCTAGAATGTATCATTGTAATAATAGCTTGTAACACATCACATCGATAACAATTACAATACAAGTTATACAGGAAACAAGGCATGAGTCATGACATCCATACCATTGAGGATGTCAATGCTATAGTTAGGAAAGAATGTTATCACATTAATAGAGGGCCTTGCACCCAAAAGCCAGCATACAGATTGGCAAAGTTTTTGGTGCAGGTAAGGCTTCATAAACAACCCTTTCTCGGAATTAATACCCATGTGGGATCATTTACAACACACACAAACATTTTTTACCAAAAAAACAGAGCAGCAAGAGAGAGCATGCAAATTTACAAGTTTCAAACAGATCACAACATCAGAAAAAACATATATGCGAGAATTTACCAATTAATTTACATGGTAACTTTTTATGCCATAGTACGTATTAAAATTTATAGGTTTATAATAAAAAACCCAGGTTAATAATTGACAGAATTTTATTAAAATGAGCAATCTTTATATGTGATTTTGTGTCACTGTGAGCATTAAAATATGGAAGTTCATGTCAAAACCCATGTTAATAATTGACAACATTTTATCAAAATTATTAATCTATGTAGGTGAGAATTTGAAAATTAACTTACACAGTGACTTTCATGTCACTGTCAGTATTAAAATATCTAAGTTTACCGTCAAAATCCCAATTTAAACCCCATGTTGATAATTGACAGAATTTTATCAAAATGAACAATTTATTCTTAATGGCTTAATGGCCTCAGCGTGGGAGAGAGAGTGAGTGAGGGCTTGAAGGATAGGCATAGCCGTGGCTATCCTTGAGGCTTTGGAAAAGAAGCCTTTACTGCTTGCAAGTAAAAATAAATCCCATAACACAACTATAACAGCAACGTGAACAATACATAGCAAAAAAATAAGGAGAACCGATTGGTTGTATTCAAAATTATAAACTAACGAGAGATTTCCAGAGCAGCATGGCAATCATTTATTTCAGTTTGTGTGTGTGATATAGACAGTAAGCAATTATATATAGGTAACTTAACGCTAAGAATTAGTTAAAACTTTCAGTGCTAATGAATAGGAAGACAATTACAAGATTTCTCATTGTGATAAAGTGATGTAAAAATCTCATACATACAGAGATTTCTTGCTTTGCAGTGACAACAAAGCAAGATACAGGCTAAAGGGATGGTTAGACATTGTGATAGCATCATCAGGTCTTTTTCAAACTCGGGAACAGTAAAATCTCTACCCAATTACAACTACCTGCGTACATAAAATATCAGAATCTAAACCCCTCTTCTGCATTAGAAAAAAAAAAAGGAGAGAGAGAGAGAAAATATGATGATCAGACACACCTACCTCGGCGCTGCTCTGCCAACATGGTTCTTTTCAAGCTATAGACTACTCGGATGGTTAGAAATTATGGCAGCATTGCCACTATTTTCTTAAACCCGGGAACAGTAAAATCACATACCCAACTACGGGTGCTTGCCTGCACAAAATAATCAAACCATAAACCCTTCTTCTGCGTGGCATAGCAAGCAAAGAAACAAAAAGAATAACATCATTGATAAATGAGCACACCCACCTCTGCGCTGTTCTGCTCTGATCTATTTGGTCCGCTCTTTGCTCTGCTCCGCCCTCTGAATGCTTTTTGTGCTACCATTATTTTTTTTCAATCAAAAAATTTCAAACAACAACAAAAAGCGCTCCCAATATCACGACGCCCGTACGCTCAACGGTAAATATCGTGATCGTGGTGTGCTCCAATACCATCCTCAAATGATATTTTATTCATTTGTTATTTCGAAATCCGATTTTTAACGTCGTAAAGCATCTCCGCATTGCTCACATTTATTTTTCTTTATTTCAGCGTATCTTTTTTCTTATTTTGAGTGAAAGAGAAGCAACTCCCATCAAAGCAATTGCTATGGTGTGGCTTATAAGATATCTAAGAAGAATTGAGCAAATGAGAGTAGGTAAATGGCCTAATGTTATCTTCAATGAAGAAAATTTGGATGAGACAAAACTACACATGAATGCAAAAATGGAATATCTACTTCAATGTTTGTCCCACAAATAGCAATGAGCTAAAGAATTTTATTATGGATAAGTTTCATAAACGGGTATGGGTAGAAGAGTTGGATAGAAAAAAGAAGTACTACACTGAGGAATTCAACCCTACGTGTAATCTCCAACAAAAAGGGTGCATTGGAGCTAGCATTCTGTGGAGGGCAAAATTTCTTATTGCTCAATTAAGAACCAACTTGCATCAATTTCGGTGTGAAACACGATGATAGAAAAGACCTAAAGAAGTTTGGGAAGAATGGGTGTGTACATTTTGCATGTCTAGGACAATGGAATCAAAAAAACATTTCATTTTGGAATGTGACATGTTCAGAAAAAGTTATGGGAATGTGTTAGTATCGGTTTATTAGCATTGTCTTTTCAGCTAGGGGATTGTCGGAAGGTTGGGTCAGCACATCATTAATTTGAATAAGAAAATGATTGAATTGCAAAATGTGAAAAACAGGTACCTGATGGTCTCAGAGATTATTTTTAGTCTCGTGGACATTAAAATATCATTTCATTTCATCCATCATTGTTGACATGCTATAATTCCATCTCATCAACCTCTTCAATAATTTCATGATTGCTCTTATTTTCCCTGTATCTCATCACCTCAAATGTTTGCATGATGCTTCATTTTGTATGTCAATATTATAAAATCTATTCAGTTTTATATAAATTTTATATTTAATAATGTTTTTTTAATTCTGTTAGAGTATAAAATATTTTTTTTTTGAAATAATAACATATAATAATAAATATTAGAAAATTGGAATTCATATTAGACATTTATAATTATTTGTATATAGAAATTATGTTAATTGAGTGTATTCTAGGTGGTTGAGAGGGATTAGTGATAATTTATCAACCCAGGTTGAAGTCTTATTGTGATATGATGCTCCAATGGGAGTTATCTTTGTGCCTATTATCTTGGCTATGTTGACTTGTACAATAATTTTAGATTTAATTTAATTAAAAAAAAGGATGATAAAAATCATCATCTACTCGAAATGTCTTAAGGACTGTCATCAAGTCCATAAGTCCTCAATGAAGTTGCCATCAATTTGGGGATGTTTCCTAGGTTCCTGCAAAACTTGATCCCATAAACCTAGCAGGATTTGTCAATAGTTAAAGAACCCCTTAATTAATGGAAATTTTATTTTGACCTATTTAAAAACAATTCAAAGTGTATGAATTTCAAAAATATTATTTGATCAAGTTGGGACTTTACCTCACGTGAAGGAGGAGACTTATAAAAAATGTTGAATTTGTCCACTTATTAAATTATTAATAGTGGGGAGAATAAACATATTTGTTTTTCTTGGTAGTTTGATTAATCTATATAGCATGTTGCATAATATTCATTGTGATTGTATAGCTAGTTTTCATATTTAGTTTGCGTTCATATTTAAAGTTTTAGTTTCCCATAACATAACTCACCTTTGTTTTTGTTTAAGATGGTATTTTTTACTTATATTATGTCATTCTCTTTCTAAGGTTGGTAAATATATATATTTGTGGTTTTTGGACAACGACATTAACAAGTGGTTTTGGTTTTAATTTGGTGAAGTAAGCCTCAACATATCATTTACACTATCATGAATCTATTTAACACTTACTTATCAAGTTGGTAGATTAGTTGTACTCTTAATTATTTTGATGGGTATCTATTTTTGTTGTGTTGAAAGCTTTGACTTGTGGGGATAGTGTGTTTATTTAAAGGGATGCATTTTTGTTAGATCCATGTTCGTGGTGATAAATGTTCATCTGTATTATTTTTATAGAAACATTTACAGTGTATATTGTTCAAGGTTAAATGGTTCTCTATTCGCATGTGTCATTGTTTGGTTTGTTATTTTGGAAAGAAAGATTTGAAATTGTGTTTGTACAATAAATGATGGTGTTTTTAGTCAACATACTACTACAATATAGGCTTGTCGTATCCCTATTTGCATCTTCTATCATACAAAATAAAAAATGGGATAGATGAGAGTCTTTTGACATCCTTTTTTGTGTTTAATTTACCTCTTAGTGCATCAATTTTCCATATTTTGGATCTACTCAATTTCCCATTAGCATCTTTTTTCTATCATGGTTGTGTCCTATTGAATCCATTTGCATCTTTTTTGCAATTTATTTGTTTCCTTCTAAGTCCTCTTTGTGTCTATTATTGCATTTTTTGCATCATTTTTTAGTCTTTTTTGTGCCATGTTTGTGTCCTTTGTATGTCCTTTATACTTCATTTTTACAATGTTTTTTCTCATCATGTTGTAGACCCACCTACAAGCTTTATTATGCATATATGAAGTCCCCATTTCAAGCTATGGTAAAATATTATGGATCTAGAAAGTTGACCTAGTCACATGCCCACTTTAGTGCTTATTAAAACAATTTTTCTCATGTTGCATATGGATGTTGGTAGGTGTAGGTTAGTTGTATCATTTAAGTTAAGTGGGTCACTTATGCGCTTGTGTGTCTATTAAGGGGAGTGTGGGGGGTAGGTGCATCAATTATGTACATGAGTTAATTGCATGGGTTAGGTGTGTATGCAGGTCTAGAAATTAGGTACATTACTTATGTGAGAAAGTGGATCACTTATGTTTGTTGCTTGTGTACATGAGTCAGGTCCATGGGTTCTAGGTGTATGACTTAGCTACATGTGTTATGTTCATTGGTTAGATGCATTTGTGGGCATATAGGTTATATGCACAAGTGAACAAGTTAAGTACATGAAATATATGTAAGGTACATAAGTATTTAGGTTGGGTGTGTCATAATGTGCATGGGTATGTAAGTATGGCACAAGTTAGGTGCATTGTTTATGTGTATGAGTATGTCACATATGCACATCGTTTAAGTAATTGGGTTGTGTGTACGAGTTATATGCATAAGTAGATGCATATCTTAGTTACACCACTTATCTTATATATGTCATTCATGTGTGGTGTTGACACATCTCATGTGTGGTGTTGACACATACACCCCTATGAAAAAAAAAAATGGTATTGTAAATCCTTTCTATTGTTATGAAAATGTGATAATTAACATAGTAGATGGGGTCCCCTAGAAAGAAAGTCAGCTAATTGTTTGTTTGTCGTCATATAATATCATAATACAAACAAACAAGTAGTCGAATTTCTTTCTAGGGGACCCCACCTACAGTGTTAATTATCACGTTTGCATAACAGTAGAAAGGATTTTCAATACTTTGCAACTATTTTTTTTTATCACAGGGGTGTACGTGTCAAAACCACACATGAATGGCATATCTAAGATAAATGATGCAACTAAAATATGTATTTACTTATGCATATAACCCATACACACAATCCACACAATTAACCCATGTGCGTATGTGACATACTCATACACATATTCCATTGTGTTGTGATATTATATGATGACATTGATATACCTTTGTTCATGGCTGAATTTTTATGTGTTCTTGTATAATATGACATTGAGGTGAATATTTGATTGGTATATACAGTTGTGTGTGTGTGTGTGTGTATCATTTTGGTCATACATTGGTTATATGTTTTAAATATTGCCATATATTGGTTATATGTTTTAAATATTTCCATATATATCATGGAGAATTGTTTCATATATGTATAAAAAAAGGGAAGAAATCAAGTGTAAAAAGGGGTTTCATATGTTAGCATTTGAAACATATGATTATAAACCACGATTCAATGTTACCACATACAACACACAACATATAATGTGGAGATGCCATGAATTATGGTACAAGGGGTCCAAAATTATGGTTAACACATGTTATAATGTTAGTTATGTTTGAATGTTTGACATTTATATGTCATAGAGTTTTGTGTTAAGCTAGCAATATGGGGTTATTACCGCCACCCTATATGCATTTATCATATTAAACATGACATTATAGGCATTGATTCCAATGAGGGTTGGCATTGTTGTGTGTTTCGATCAATGGTTTGGATTAAAAGACGAGGCCCGATGTGGCTACTACACTCCTCGTGCATTAGTGGGATTAAAATATTGCCTTCACATGGAAACTTTGCAGTTGGTTAAGCTTCGCAAGTGGTTATCCGTACAAGCCTAAGTTTGTAGTTTCATTTAGCAAATTTCTTGGTTGATGGTTGGCTTTGTTCTAAATTATTTCGAATTTTTCTTGGTCCTAGATGCTCAACCAATCACTCATAAAGTATAAGAGTTTGGTATACACACTTGCAAGAGGTTAGTATTTATCTTGGTTAACTATGGTTTCTCATTCTATTGTTAAAGGAATAAAATGGCATATAAATGTATCAATTCAATCCCTTTTCACTGTGTCTTGCTTTGGTTTTGGTTGTCAAAGAAATAAATTGGTGTAAGATGGTATTTAGTTGCTATGGTTTTATTGCTTCACTTCTATATTTTGCATTTCCTATTCCCAAAAAGATACCCATTTTTTTCAATTGGCATGTTTATCTCAAAGAAATGGATTGACTAACATAAAACTATGTTTCTCTAAGGGTAAACATATGTTTCCTCCATTGTTGAGTTGGGTGTTTTGTTTGATGCAAGTTTTGGATATAAGTGTAATAGACCTTTGTTTTGAGGAAACCAGAGTTCTTGCATAGCATTGAATGTTGAGTACCCTGCTCAAATGTTAAACTATAGATGAATAGTTGAAATGAAGAATTATTTTTTACTCTAGGTTGATATACGCTTGGTTGCAGATTCTTTTGATATGACTCCAAAATTGAAGCAAGAAAACTTTGAACCTTGAATGAAGCTTTTATTTTGGTTATTGTATGAAATATTTGCATGTTCTATTTTAGGATATTGAACTGTTTTATGTTGATAAAAGTATGTATGTGAAAGACCATGAAATTTTAAAATTTTTTTTTTTTTGGTTTAAAAGATGAGGCTATATTCCAAGTTGTGAATAAAAGAGTTATTGGCATATCATTGACCTATATGCTTGATTAATGGCATGGGAATATTGCTAAGCATTGTAGCTTTCTCACAATTAACAACGATATTTGAATTAGTTAATGTTAAAAAAATTACCTACAGTAAATCAGTGAGGAATCTATACGTCGAGTTTTGACTTAGATTGTACACATAGAAGAATTAATTAACCACCAATGACTAATGCTAATTAACTTGGGGTTAAAATTTTGTTTAGAAAAAAAGAAACTTGTTTGAACTAAACAAGGTTAGGAGTAAAAATGGAAACCCTAGTTTTGTTTAGTTTGTAATGGAAATATTAAACCTCACTGCCCATCTGAACTACATGTATTGATGTTCAATGGAAATCAACTTCAAAAGAGATTGTAATCTTGTCCTGATGATGAACCACACTGGCTGGTTCGAAACGCGTCGACAACATTTGCTTACATGTGATTTTCACCGAAAGATTTTATAGACATTTTATGGATCACAGAAGCCAAATTCCTAAGAATGTAATACTTAAGCATAACCTAGTCTATAATTGTTGATAGAATGCAATACTTAAGCATAGACTAGCTTGACCCTTAAAAATAGAAATTTTAAGGAGTTTTATAGGTGGACTAACAAGTTTCTTGAGATTGAGATTTCCTTTCCTATTTATTTTTTTCCTATTATGGAAGGCTTGTTGATTTTCGTCCATTTCATTCTCATTTTATCACTTTTCATTCTGGTTTACAAACGATCTCTTCCTTAAAGTTTCCATTTTCTCCCACTTTACATAATGAAGGTTAAAATTTGTAGTTGGGAACATGTCATGGAATATACTCTAGGTTATAGAAAATCATTGTGTAATGGTTATGTAAATATTACCTATCAGTGTTTTGATGTTGTTGATTGGAGAGTGTTATGGCTCATTTGCATTTACCTTTGAAATATTTTTCAAAACACCAAAAAATTATATATGATAGAAAATGTAAAATATTTTGTGTCATAGAAGAATTTTGATTTATATATTGGTACATTAACATTATGTGATGAGATGTGAAGGTGGGTCGAGTCGAGCTCATTCACATGCAGAACAGTTCAAGAGCTAGACCGATGGGCACGCTCAGAAAATTGTAGGCCGAACAGGGTCAAGTCGGGCTCATTCGCAATCTCAGGAGGGACCAACGCGACAAAACACCGGATAAGCTTAGGAGGGTTACACTATGGATCAAACAAACTAATTTCCCAAAGGCGGAGAAAGGGTGCATTTCCCTTAAACACTTAAGAGTTTTGGAGGAGGCGCAAAGGTAAAAACGGATGGTCGGGATCAAAGTGCAGAACTGGAGTGGAGAGATAGACGACGAAGATTAAATTGAAAATAGAAAATCGCAAGTTTCAAAGGATAGGCACGGGAGGTAAGTGATAAAGTCGCCAAAGTGCGACGTGCGATGCCAGGTGGGACACGAGCACATAGCGTGCATCGCAAGTTTTAAAAGATAAACAATAAGGAAAAGTTAAAGACAGCGAAATGTGAAGTGTGATGTTGGCACGAACGTGATGTGGTTCCAAGATGAAATCTAAAGGATTTAAAGTTTGGGGTTATGCGATTATGCGCCATTTTATGAAGAAATAGGCAGAACGCGGTAGAAAAACTAGAGTAAGTAACCCGACGCAGATCAGAGGAGAAGAGGCAGAGTCGGGTAGCAGGTGATATGATTGATAGTGTTCGAAGCACAGGGGCATAGTCAGAGTCGGGAAAAAGAGCATATAGTGACCCTATTGGGAGCATGAAAGATGGGTCAAGTCAGGCACTAAGTCGTCATTACAAAGCTGTGAATCCGCTGCATCATAACCAGAAAGGACACCTCGGCACTTTGGTAGGACGCATCAACAACATCAGATTCAGCAAAATGAACAATATTTCCAATTTTAATTTGTTTTCTCAAGTATGATTGCAGAAGTAATCTTAACAGTTTAGGTAGTCGAATAGTTTCAAGAAGTTCAAGAGTTACGAACCACTGTGATGTATTTAAGTAGATATAAATAAAGAAAAGAGGTTCCAAGTTTTGGACCTCTAGAGGATTGTTAATTTGGTAATGAATTTTCTGAGAAATAAATGAAAGAAGATCAAGTTTCATGCAGTTGTTGATGTTGATATGTCTTTCTAGTTTCGCTCTGTGTTTATTCCTCTTTGAATGAAGTGAAGTAATGTAGCAGTCGGTCTCTTAATTACATCTGTGAGTAAGAGTTAAACAACCTTAATTTGCGCTCCTTCACCTCATCTCTTCTTTCTTCACAAAATCTCGATGAAACTTTAAAGTAACAAATTTTGTGTTTGCAACATATTATTTTGAGTTTCCTCTCTCTCCATGAATTCCCTCTAAAACTTAAAAGTGATAGATTATGTTTCTCAACATATCACTTCAAGTTTCCTTTATAGTTATTCTTCTCATTTCATTCGGATATCAACAGTTTATGGCATTGTGAAGGCTTTCATTATATCAGATTATTGAATGTATTAAATAATTATATTCCAAAGGTGTTAAGCAAAGGCCATTTGATATTATAATTGTGACATACATTTACAAAATGTATTGAGCATTGATTCTCTACCATAGCGAAGGGATTGTTTCTTGAGATACAACATTTTTTGGCGCCGATGTCGGGGACGAAGAAACAAAGTTTATTTTCCCTGGGTTTTTCACATTATTTCCTATGGTTGTTCAGTGAGGAGAAAATATTCGGCTATGTTTGTTATTTTCAAAATTATGGCTTTCAAAAGGCCTCACACGAGGTCAGATACCTCACAATAGATAGTCCCTACTTTGCCAGATCTAGAAATATTGGCTTCTAAAAAGGCTCAGAAACCCGAAAATCCTTCAATACCTGATCTTGCATTGCCTGCTCCTAGCAGAAGTTCTCATAACCCTTTGTTTGAAGATATTTCCAAGGAACTCCCTTTCTGGGAACAAGATACTCCTTCCACACCCATTTATTTTTAAGAACCTCAGTTAGAAGAACATTCTTTCGAGTTTCTTTCATTTACCTCCACTCAAACTCAACCAAATATAGTTGTTGGTCCCTCTGCCATTTTCCATCAGCCCACCCCCATATTAGTTTTGCTTCCACCTTCATTCACTTTCACAGCAGGTTCATCAACCTCAACCACCCAAGGAGAAGTTAACCAAATTGTTAATATGGTAGCACCAACTTTCTTAATGGATAGATATGCACCACTAAATCTTCCAGAACCAATGAATGCCATGCCTCAAGAATACCTCAAATTACTTCCTCGTTTCACTGGAGAAGATGAAGTAACTGCAAAACAACATTTACCCTTGTTTTTCTCTTTTGCTGAGAATTTAAATGTAAAACATCTTGATGTTATGATGAGACTATTTTTGCAGTCTCTAAGTGGAGAGGCTAGGAAATGGTTCAAAGGTTTACCAAATGATTCCATAAATGACTAGGAAGATTTAGAAACTCAATTCACTTAGAGATTGGGAGAGAAGAGAGATCATGGTTACTCATTAACAGAGTTTAATGCAATTAAAAGAAAGCCTAATGAAAACATTTCTGAGTTTGTAAAAAGATTCAACAAATTGTACCATAGTTTACCTATAGAGATGAAGCCCCCCCCCTGTAGGATCAAAGGTAGTTTTTTCTGGGGATTTTGAAGTTGATTTTAGCTTTACATTGAGAGAGAGAAGATCCTATACTCTTGAGCAGATACAGACAAATTCTTTAGAGATTGAAGTTAATATGGCTGCAGTTGGAAAGGTGAAAGGGAAACAACCAATCCAGGAGAAGGGGAAGGAAAAAGAAGAATCATCACGAGATCTAAGAATTGAAGATATGACAAAGGTGATAAAAAATCTGACAAATAAGCTAGCTAATATGGAATTGGAAAATAAAAACTACCAAAGACAAGTACAACAAAACCAAGGGGATTTAACCCTTAATTCAGAAGACATCCCCTGCAAATATTGCAAAGGGAAATAAGAGATCAAGACCAGGTTCAAGCTCCATTGTATATAAAAGCGGCACCCGGAGAGCTAGTAGAAGATGACCAAAGGGAGGCCGAGGATCAGGTATCTGTTATGTATGGAATAGAAGAGGAAGATTGCAAGGGAGAATATGTTGAAGCTGAAGTTTCCTTTGATCAAGATGAAATGGATGAATACTGTAGGAAATACACGGATTTCATGAAAGCTGAGTTACATAAAAAGTATGATTTGAGATATAGAAATAGATCTAGAGTGTAGGGTAATGAAGGTGAAAAACAAGGTTCCATTCCTACAAAAGGACCCTATGAAACAGGTCAGTAATAAGAAACAACCTGAAATTCACTTAATAGAAAAAATGTGCAGCAGGGTGAATCTTCCTAGAACAAATCGGTTGACACTAATAACTTGGAGAGAGTTGTTCGTGTACCCGAACAAGTAGAAAATTCTAGAAAGAGTGAAGAAGAACCTGAAAAGAACGTTAAGTAAACTCATGCTTTCAATTTGACAAAAGAGTTGGAGAAGGTCAAAATTCAGGTGCCTTTTCTAGAATTAGCCAAAATACCAGCTTAAAAGAAAGAAATTTCAGAATTTATTAATCTCACATAGGTGGAAGACATAAGTGACAAAATTAACTTACAAGAAGAAAATCCAGTGGTCACCTTTGGTCCTCATGTAGAAGAAATAGATCCCTCTGTTCCACCCTTCTATATTTCTCTGTTGCTTCATGATTATACTCTACATAATTGCATGTTGGACTCAGGAGCATCCCATAATCTCATGCCATTATTTGTTATGAAGGAACTTAACTTGAATATTACCAAAACTTATAGGGATCTAAATTCATTTGATTCCAAAAGGGTGAAATTTGTTGGTTTAATTAAATATGTAGCAGTTTTGTTGGCACAAATCCCAACAAAGAGTATAGTCATGGATGTAGTGGTTGCTGACATCCCAACCAAGTTTTGAATTCTCCTGTTAAGATCTTGGGGAGCAAAGTTGGGAGGTGTACTACAGTTAGATTTCACTTTTTTTTTCATGGAAAAAAAGCGTAATTTTATTACTGCAGATGAGAAAAAAATTACATTGAGAACATGACTGTGATTTTTTAGTCAAAAAATTTAGTTTGAAAGTCCAACCCAATGGGCAAAAATCAAGGTATGACTGTTGTAAAGAAACTAGTGAATCTAAACCAGTTCCGGCTTCAACCTCTGTTCATACAAGAAACTAAAAGTTCATATAACTTCAGTCCTACTACTATCAACAGTGGGCTAAACTGAGAAAAAATGATGTCCAAAACCTGCATTGATAGATGTTCTCCAAAAATAATCCAACTGTTTCAGCAACAAAGAGAATAAAAATGTTGCCCTTAAAGACAAAAGAGCTATAAGGGAGCAAAATCATGAATGCCAGCAGATAAACTAAGAACCAAAACTCGTAGCAGTGACCAAAAAAACGTTCTACCACGGAGGGGAGACACAAATTACTTCATGGGAGCCAAATTGGTAGAAACTTACCCCATCCCCCAAATACCATTGTTGTAAAATACACACCAACACTGCAGGGAAAGAAACACCAGCCTAAGTAATTGAAAAATTACCATGGCCAAAAGAAACCCAGATCTGCTCAGTCAAAAAAAGAGGGGTGAAAATACTCTCAATTTTCTCCATCCCTGTGTTCTATAACCTTCCAGATCCCCACAGCCAGCTGTAGCCCCATCCTGGAAGCCCGATCCGCATCTCCATAATTTTCTCTATAAATATGTTGACAGGAGAAAGAATCGAAAGTAAGGAGGAGCTCCCTTATAGAAAGTAACAGATTTTGTAAGTGAAGAAATCTACACTGTTGAATGCCATTTATCCAGTTTATTACATTCATGGAGTCCCCAAAAAAATTTATATTCTGGCACCCTTTCTCAGTAGCGAACATTAAGATAAGCTTGAGGCTCAGCAATTCAGCAAGGTTATTAGAGCCCTCCCCAAGCCCAACAGAGAGCTTGAAGAAATGAGAGACATAAAGGAAAAGTAGAGCCCCTCCCCCACAAGCATTAAGCTATGCTGCCCCATCAAAAAAACCCCAAGGGATCCCTCTATCAATCTCCAAAACTAGAAGCTCCCTTTGATTAGCAGCACGAATATGTTGTGGGAACGCAGAGTGTAAAGCAATAGTCATGGAACCAATGATTTCAGGGGTACTAATAGCCTCATCAAATGGAAGTCGATTACGTGCCAACCAGCATCCCCAAATGACAAGAAGAGGTGGGGCTTTAATATTAAGCGCAACATTAGAAACCCACCATGAGTCCCATGCTTGAGACACTGATTGACCCTTCCATCTGCAAGGGAGGCACAGAAGTCTAGAGCATTCCAACCACACCCCTTTCAAGAAAGGGCAGCTGAGAAAAATATGGTTGACAGATTCCTCATCTTATTTGCAGAGAACACACCACCCAGGTCCCTGAAAGCACCTTCATTGCAAATTGTCCCAGGTTGGGGCCTTATTTTCCAAGACACACCACATAAAGAGGTGAGTCTTGGGAGGGAAATTGAGCTTCCACAGCTTCTTCCACCACCACCGCCCATCCCCCAAAAAACCCCTAGCTCTCAGTTTTAAGTAGCCAGCCCGAGGAGAGTAGTTCCCTAGAGGATCAAAATCCGAAACAATCTCATCCTCCCTCTCCCGAAGCAAAATATGTGCATGTTTTAGAGCACGAATGTATATAGCAAAATCCCTTTCATCTTGGGCATCTAGCCCCAAATATGAGGCCAAAAGCCAAGACTGAAGCCCAGGCTGTCTTTGAACCGGAGCAGCAAGATGGGAAAGGAAAGTAATCCCCCATTGCCTCAAAGCCTTAATAGTTCACCCCGAAAGAAGGTGTTGTAGGGCACTGCCCATCCACAGATCCTCTCCAACATGAAGCTTCCTACCACTACCCACGTTCAAAACCAGATTTGATTCCAGAATATGGAAAGACTTAACCAAAGCCTTCTAAATCACTGGCCCTCCCGCATAAGACTTCCTTGGATTCCTTATCCAATCCACAATGGACAAAGGAGCAATATATTTTTGAGAAATCACTGGGGTCCAAAGGCTGGCCAAATTGATGAGCCTCCAACCTCCCTTTGCAGCAAGAGCCTGAGCAAAGAGGAAGATATTTTTCAGTCCCCAACCCCCCAGCCCTTTTGGCAAAGCTAATTTCTCCCACCGAACCCAAGGGGTCACCAAAGTTTCCTTCTTCCCACTCCAAAAAAATCTGAAGCAGATCCGCCAAGCAGCCTCCAAAATGCCTTTTGGAATCCAAGAGAGAGACAACCAGTGTAATAAACCTGCTCCCAGAGTTCTAAGATTTGTACCTATCTGAACTTAAGTTTAAGTAAAACAGATCTAATAAAACATTGTAATGGTAAAAATTGAAATTTCTGCTTCCATAATTAAACTATACGTAGAAGAATACCTGAAAAATCAGCACAAATTTACGAATCCTGAAGCGGTTGAAGATTAGCTGGTGATGTCGTGAACAGAACAGATTACCGGGACAATTGAATCCTCCCAGCCAAATCCGAGACCAATCCCAGACCCAGAGGATGTCTCCTCTGCCCTCGTGCCCAGATTTCCAAGAACAAGAGACTCCTTCCCAAACCATTCAAGCCGACATTTCCTTCTCACTTAAGCAGAAATCATTTCTTTTCCTCCAAAACATCCCCCCCTTCTCCTCCATATCACCTCCTTTAAATAATCTCCCTCCACCGCCTCTTACTTCCCGAGGTCTTATCCTTATTAATGGTGATATTTTATGTATTTATGGTGGTATACTTTTCATTATATTTGGATAGGAATATAATCTAAACAATCTTCCTCCACCGCCTCTAACCTCCCGAGGCCTTATCCATCCTTATGTTCACATTAAATGTTATTATGGTGGGTGATCCACATTAATGTGAGTACGCATACACATTTATAAAGGTGGGATTTTATTTAAGTACTTTTTAATATAAATCTTTAATATTGCATACTCATTTTTAACTTAAAGATTTAACTTTATTGTTTCATTTCTTTTATTACCTTGTTTCATAAAATTTTATACTTAGTTGAATTTAATATAAATCCGAAATCTTAATATTAAGTTCCCAATCTATGAAATCTTGATATTAGTAGGTAGGTGTACTAGTGCGATGTGGGTGGTATAGGCAAGTGTAGCTATCAAATGCCTATATCGTTCACATGCTAATATCGTTTTGTATATACTTGGGAATGGGTCGTTACAACCAGTACACCGGAATAGCCTTCAATACCAACTTCACTAAAATCAATCTCCCGGCTCTAGAAATCCATTTATGACTCCAAACCTTTAATCTCTTTTCCAATCTTTCCAACAACCACATCTAGTCTTGTTTCTTATAGGCATTTGATTTTAAATGGAACCCCAAATATTTCATCCCTTCATCTAAACCAGTAGAATTATAAGGAAAGATCTGTAGAAACTCGAGCCTCTCCTCTTCCCTCAAACGATGAGTGGTAATGGTTGACTTTTCAGCATTCACCTCCATACCAGTGGCCTTGGAAAATAGGACCAAAATCTCCTAAATAGTATTCGCATCTCTCACAGATCCAGAATAGAAAATTAATACATCATCAACAAACAGTAGATGAGTAATGAACATATTTGGAGCAACCTGAATGCCCTTCAAAGAAACCTATCTCTTTGCATCCTTAAGGGCCCTACTCAAACCTTCCGCAACTAATAAGAACAATAGAGGGGACAAGGGGCAACCCTGGCGAAGACCTCTTTCAGCATGAAAAAAAGGGGAGGCCGCCCCATTAATCAAAACTAAGAAAGAGACTGTTGTAATACAGCTCATGATCCATCTAATAAAACCAATACCAAAGCCAAGGTGAGTCAAAAGCTTACGAATATATAACCAAATTACCCGATCATATGCTTTAGAGAGATCAATTTTCAAAACCGTCCCTTTGAGATTCTTGGTCTTCAGGCTGTGGATACCCTCTTGAGAAGCTCCAATGGCTTCATGGATTTGCCTCCCTTCCAGAAAGCCAAATTGTTTGCTAGAGATATGAGCTGACAGAATTCTTTTAAGTCTTCTTGCAACAACCTTTGAGACCACCTTGTAAATACAGTTACACAAAGATATTGGACAGAAATCATTCAGGGAAGATGGATTATCCACTTTCGAAATTAAGGCAATGAAAGTAGAGTTGAAACAAGCAGGTATCCTCCCTGAAGTTCTGGTATCTTCCACCACTTTCAACAGATCCACTCCCAACATATCAAAAAGTTCCAAAAAGAATTCGATTGACCATCCATCTGGCCTTGGGCTTCTGTCTTTTTGGAAGCTTTGAAGCACATCCTTTAATTCCTTCTCCGAAACCTTCGCCATTATGGATATTTTATCAGCCTCCTCCACAAACCTCGAGAACAATTTTGCAACTCTAATAACTTCCGCTAGAGATGCTGTAGAAATTTGCTGAATAATGATTAATTATCCACCGAGATTATCCTGATCACATATCAATTCGAATTTATATGCAACACATAATCTCTTCCACTCAAATCATCACACATGCGGAAATAAAACAAGCGATAGCACATCAAATCATCATACACATTAACACAGTATGTATGGGGAAAGCTTATAGTTGAAAACCCCGCAGCTATTGTGTATATTATAATGGAGAAATCATGTAACAAACTCAGTACAATACTCCTCACAAGTACTCAGTACTTTCTCATAAAGTTACACACAAACTAGCTCAGTTTTGAACAGGTTACTGGTTCAAAACTCACCACTAATTGCCTTTCCTCTATTGCACAATCATGGCCTGTCTAAATAGAGATCCAAGGTTCGAATCTCCTTGGCTTGACAGCGCAATCATCATGGGAAATTCCTCCAAGTGTGGTGCAAATCTCATGCACAACTGATGTCGCCACTGATAGCTAACTCCACCCTTTCATCTACCTCTTTCACTGGTCTCCACTGAACTGATCATGCACTGTAGTGAACTGATTTGTTCTTGAGTTGAATAATGAGTTACTAATTAATGAATTAAATAATATTTAATTCACTCCACTCATAACTAATTGATTAGATAGTTAAGCTAATCTCAACTAGTTCAACTAAAATAAACAGAACACAACTCCACTAGCTGTCTCATTAACTCCTCCAAACCACACCCTTTTAGTCTCTGTGATCAACTATACACTAAACTCACCAAACCCACTAGGAATAGCGTGGTCCTTTTGAGATGCATGAGCCACTTCTGTAGCTCGAACTGAAGTGCTCCAAGAGAGTAAACTGTTGTTTATAGTCTAAATATTATTAAGGGTAAATAATATTTGACTTCCCTGTTTTAAGGAGAGGCAGTCCAAAAATAGACTTCGACCTCTTTGACCTCAAAAATAGAGTCTCATCTATTTTTACCAACATGACACATACTTCAAGAATCTCAAACTGGAATCCCCGAACCATGCTCCATATGTCTAAAAATAGACTTTGCATGAGAATTTTGCACTGCCAGGCCACTTAGTGAGAGCGCTTGTTTCCACTAGCTGTCTTTACATTTTCAACGAGATGCATGAACAGGAGCTTTAAATAGGGCCTTGAAATGGTCAACCCCCAACTTAGCATTTGCCTCAAAAGAAGAATGCTCCACTCCCTGCCCATCACACAAGCTTCAAATAGCATTAGCTGCCTTCTTGCCTCTAGTGTAAGCATGAAAAAATTTGGTATTATCGTCCACACATGCTAGCCAGGTAGCCCTGCTTTTCAACCTCCAAGATTCCTCCTTTTCCAAAAGGAGGGAGTTCCTTATCCCTTCAAGACGAACAAGAGTATTCTTATCTTCTTGTGATAGTAAACCCCCTCCATTCCCTTCATAGATCATGCGAAGATCCTCTTCCACCTGCTTCAATTCGTTGTCCTCCCTCAGCCTCTTTGCCACCGACCAATCCTTGATGGCATCCTTGAGACGCTTGATATTATCAGCAAATTGATATGCCACAGAGCGTGTACTAACAACGCTGAAAGGGATCCACTTGGAGTGAACCAGAGTTTTAAATGTCACATCCTTGAGCCAAATCTTGTTAAGCTTTAATGGGCTAGGAGGCTGTCGAGGCCCGAATTTAAACTCAATAAAAATAGGAAAATGGTCCGATGCACCCCCACATCCTATCCACTGCTTGATTTGAAAAAGCTTGGCCACAACCTACTTTGCCACCAGAAAACAATCAAGTCTCTTCGCTACTCGACCTTCCCCACATCTATTGTTCTCCAGGTGGGTTTCAGCTTTATGGGCTTTATATCCAACAGAAGACTCTCCTCCAATTTCTGGGTGAAGTAGCCCGTCAGTATATCAGTATGAGCATGAGGACCCCAGACCTCAGACTGGCCCATAGTGAAGTTTAGATCCCCACCCAAGATTATCGAGTCCCCTTTGAGCAGAGGGTTACTAAAGAGATAGTCCTAGAAGGTGATCCTATTTTGGTATGGACTATAAATATTAAAAATAGTAAAAGGTTCTCCCAGCTCCAAGCCAAAAAATTAAGACTCAGGACTGACTCCATACCCCAAGTGTTTAGAGGCTTGATGGTTCTTTCATTCCACCCCACCACCAAGCCACCCGAACGCCCTCTAACATCCAAAGTCTCAAATAACCACCCCGACATCCAACTTTCCAATCTAGATTTAACCGCATCTCCTTCTCCTAAAGTCTCTTGTAACAAAATAATATCCGGATGTTCAAGAAATATAACCCTCATTAAGGCAGATTTCTTATGGGGACCTGCCAAACCTCTGCAATTAAAGGACATGATCTTCATCAAAAACCAAGATTCTGGGATCGACTTGCTCTAAGCGCCCTCTCGATTGATTGTTGTTTCCCATCATGAACATCCATTTTCGCCCTATTCTGGGCTCTAGCCAAATAGGAAATCCTGCCCCTTCTCCGAGAAGTCGGATACTTCCCCTTTCCCAGCCCTCCAGAGTCTTTCTTTGCACTAGATCTCAGATAGTAACCAGAGATCGGAGAATCTGAAGAAGTAGGGACAGGAGCCAACACCCCTTCACTGGGATCTGGTTCTAATACCTCCACAAGAGTAGGCGACAGAGGAAAAGTAGGGGAGGGATAAGGAGAACCAACGAAAGAGTGGTTCCTAAAACCTTCCATCTAATCCAAGCCAGTGAATGAGACATTGTTGAGAAAATATTGAGCCTCGGGGAAAAATGAAGGGATCCCATGAAGGAATGCTCCATATGCTTCAGCGCTGCTTGCAGCATACCATCATCCCCCAACGACTGAGAGACTCCCTCTTCCACAAGACAACTAAGATCCTTCTTAGCATAGTTCGAGACACTACCGGATTTATGAGGAAACGAGGGCTGCCTAGAAGAAAGACCAGAATTTGCCCCCACTGATCCCTTCTCATCCTCATCTCTGCAAGAACGCTGGCCTTTAACATGTTGGAAGAATAATTTGCAGTCAGAGGCTGGATGACCATAGGCATGGCATCTTTTGCACCTAAAAGGCATATATTCATAATCTAGCATCTGCTTAATCACATAATGCCCCCACCTGAGATTTAGGGATTTAGCAAGACCTTCTCTGATGTTTATATTTACCAGGATCCGAGCTACCTGCCTTTGTCTTGTCTCTAGGAAGGAGAGATCAGCCTCCAGGAAGGACCCAAGGATATTGCCAATGCTCTTGAGGTGTTCCTTAGCCCAGTAATGGAGAGGCAACTAGCTCATATCTCAAATGGAGAGGCAAACCAGGCAGCCTAACCCACAGAGGGACCGAACCCACCTGCTCCCTGCTAGCATAAAAAAGAGGATGCCATGGCTTGAGAAGCAGAGGTGAGTGGTCCAAAGCCCAGCTTCGTTGCAGCACCCATTGCACATCCTTGCGGAGTACGAGAATTAACAAACACAGCTGAGGGTCACAACCTGGACACATCCGATAGTTATATTTCAAGGGTCGACCCCAAATGGAGGGATTTTCGGACAAAATACATCCCATAGGCCTTCCCACTACCTTCTTATGACCATCTGGATTACACACTTATTGGATATCTTCTGACACATAATTGTAATCCTGGCACAGGCTTAATCCATTTCTTTTTTCTAAACACAGGCCCTTCGCTCGACCTTCCCTTCAACATCATTTGTGAAGCCGAAACTCTTTCCCTTTACTCCCTCTACGGGCCAAGATAGCCACATTGCTCGAAAAACTAATGTGACCTGCAACAGCTCCCAGTTCCTCCTTCTCACTATGCCAACCCCCCACCCCACTGTGTAGGAAAATATATTGGTTCAGAGCCTCTTTACGTTCAGAAACCGCCCCCCAAACCTCATCCTGGGCTCCTTCAAGGATAGGAGCTAATCCTTCTGCTTCCAGCCGATTTGAAAGACCACTCCTCTTCAAAGACTGCGCCTGCAACTTATTTGCTGCACTCCCCAGAAAACACTCATCTCCTTGCAAACCGGCTCCATTTCTCCCTCCTTGACTGCCTTCAAGATGCACGGAAGGCGACCCACCAACTACAAGTGAATGATGAAAACACTCCACAGCTTGCCAATCCCGCAGCCCCTGCACTTGCAATAGATTATTTTCATTTTCACAATCCCGCGCTTCGCCATTCAAATTTTCTCCAGGCGAAGTTCCCACCATTTTCTCTGCTCCGCCCGTTAGATTTCACTTATGCTATCATTCTGGTTTTTAATGGGGAAGAAAGGAGGTTGTACAGGGAAAAAAGGTTTATGAAGACTACCTCCAAGAAAGATACAGGAAATTCCCCCATTTATAGTCAAGAAACAAAAGACCTTTCTTGTTTCATGATACATGAAGATGCAAAATTTTATGAAGACACAGGGAAGCATCTCTCTTCAGAAGTTGTAAATAATGAGCTACAATCAAGGAAGATTTGGAAGTGCTACTTTGATGGTGCCTACTCCAAGGATGGCACAGGTGTTGGATTCTTGCTGATATCACCAGAAGATAACCTCATGCCTTACTCTTTTAAACTAGAATTTGATTCAACAAACAATGTGGCTGAGTATGAGGCCTTAATCTCAAGCCTTCAAGTTTCTAAACAGATGGGAGTTCAATGTATTTCAATTTTTGGTGACTCTAAATTGATAATAAGGCAGATTAAAAATCATTGTCAAACCAAGCATCCAAGATTGAGATCATATAGGAATGAAGTGTGGGATCTGGTAGAAAACTATTTTGAAGCATTCAATCTTCAGTTTATTCCGAGGGAGGAGAATAGATTGGCCAATTCTTTAGCAGTTGCAGCCAGCACCTTCAAACCTCTAATAAATCCATGGTTAAGGTATGAGATTGAAATTAGGCATAGACCTTCTATCCCTAATAATGTGAAACATTGGCAGGTGTTTGATGATGATGAACAGATAAGTCAGTTCCTAACCATGATTGGAAACTTTGAAGACGCTGAGATAGACCAAGAGGAAGAACAAACAGAACACAAAGCATAAATAAGAAACCTTAAGCAGTCAATAGGTGAACAGAAGATTATCCAATTGAAAGATAATGTGCTCCCCAAAGGATTGGTTCCCCTTGAAAGATTATTCGATGCTAATGATGTTGTTGTTGATTCAAAGAAAACACATCAAGAAGAAGAGATGGAATATTGTAATTTGGGAACTCGTGAGGAAAAACACATTAAGAAGAAGAGATGGAAGATTGTGAATTGGGAACAGTGAGAACCAAAATAGTAAAATTGTTGAGTGTTCCCAAAAACTACAAAGAAAGATACATTGATCTTTTTAAAATACATGGATGTGTTTTCTGGTCATATGAAGACACGAAAACATATAAGAAAGATTATTAGGCATAAGATGCCATTGAAGGAAGGAATCAAACCACCTGAGATAAACTCAGAATGGATCAATCATTGTTGTTGAGTGTTAGAGTCGGTATCTTCATCCCTCCGTCAGAGATCAAATTTCTCTTGTTGCATTTCATTTTAGGTGTCTCACTCAGTCTAGTCAGTTGCATTCCATTAGAAGCATGGATCCTCTGACGGTAGGGGCTTGTCACTTATATCCCTCATGTCTTGTACCTGCTGCCTATTTCTGTTCATTAAAATCATGTACAATCATGTTTGGTCTCAATGTTGGCAAAGAGTCATTTTAGGGTTTTTAGTCTCATTAGGTCTAGGGTTTAGTTAATCAGGTCTCAAAATGCCTAATAATGGTCAGTAGGCACATGAGGAAGCTTCAAATAAGGTTTCGGTACAAAAATTTCATCATCATAATGCTCGATAATGATTTTTCTTCAAAACTCTATTTTGAAGTAAAATATTTTATTTCATTTTTATGTAATAAATGCAATGTAATTTTCAAGTTTTTCAGTTGTAATAATACTCCATTCACAACCCTGGTCGCCTTTGCCAAAGCTCCATGCCATTCATTCCCCTGCAAGACAGACAGAGAAGCTCATTATTCAATCCAAAGCACAAAGGAAACAAAACAGAGTTTAGAGTGAAATGTCAAAGTTTGCAATATTATAAAGTGGGTTTTTTCAAATGAAAAATTTAAATCCTTGGCATATAAGATATTTTCAAGTTTAAAACTTCATTTGTGTGCCAAGAGACAGCAGTGAGCCAAGGATAGCCCGTGAGGAGTGAAGGAAGAATTTTGGAGGTCGGACTGTGTCAAGTTTCGAAGCGCGACGCATTGGGCAGCCGGCGTGGTGCATAGGGTCGTTTCTCTGTGTGTGAATTTGCTCCTGCGCGGCGCATTAGAAGGGCGCGGCGCACTGGGTTGGTTGCGTGGCGCATTGGGCCGAAACACACGTTTGTTGCCATTCCTTTCAATCATCAAAATTTGCTCGGTATCTTCTTGTTCGAGTAAGTCAAAGTCACTTCCCCATTGCTCTTAACAAGTGTTTGGTGTTGATATGAGAATTTAAATGCAAAAAACTCAAACCCTATTGTCTTATTTAAGAATACTCCTAGGGTTTTTTAAATTAGTTTTGGTGTCAAATCATTCCCTTTCCTCCATCCCTTCTCACTATTTATCTTCTCACCATAGTCTCTTTTCCTATTCACCTTATATCCCCAAGTCAATCATCCCTATCCCATTGCCATTGTCCCTATACCACTTGTAAATATCCCTCAAATCCCAAGTGATCCCAAATAACTAAGTGGTTGTCCCAACACACAGATTTCAAGTGGCAAACTCACAATTTCACTTGATTATAGCCCATCATTTTCATTACCCTATTCCTCCATATTCCCTCCCATTTGACACATATTTGGCAATCAAATCAAGAACAACGAAATTCTCATACAAGACAACATAGACCTTGCATAGACCTTGGACATCATGGAGACAGATACCGATACATCTTATGACCGAGACAGTGATTCCACCACTGAACTACATGCACCTAGAAGGCCTCATAAGAGTGGCAGACATGTGAGGGAGGAGCCCACCTCATTGGCTGAATTGCAGGCTTGTCCACTTGCTATGGCATGTTTTCGAGAGAAGTCTTGTTATCAATTTTGTGAAATGGTTGCTAGGGTCCATCATCATCAGGAGCTGGCCCGTTTATTTGTGTTACGTTTACATGATGGTCAAGTCACCCTTGCCGGTGTGACATTCACTTTAACACCTGAAACTATCTCTCAAGCAACCAGAATACCGAATGTTGGAGAATAATGGAACAAAAGACAACAGGTTGACAGAGTGCATTATCAACCATATATCAGGCCTAGATTTGTGAAACAACTCAGCAGAGTGTTTCCTTTCTGGTTCCTAAAGGATTCCTATACGCCTCTGATGAAACTTATTATCAGATATTTCAGTTGTGAGGGCCGGTTTTCACGTCTTTATGCCTATCATATCAGGTTATTGATGCATTTTACCAGGGTGAGGATGATGAACCTCCCTTATTTCATGTGCCGGAATATCGAGATAATGAACACTCTCGTGCAAAGGAAAAATCTTGAGCAGTAGTACAACAATATTTATCACTATGTACTCATTAAGATTGTGGTTGTGCATCAGCTCGGCTTGCAGGGTATTTTATGGGAGGATTTCATTTCTAATGATTTCTTCACAGCTCCTCAGGTTCCTCCAGAGGTTGTTCATGATGCAGGTGAACCTTCATATCAGCATGAGGGTCAGGAGACAGAGACTACTAGCATGCCGACGTATGTCACTTATCAGAGAGGCACTAGAGGATTATTTGCACCAGCCCGACAAGTATTATCTCTACCTAGGGTGGAAGGGGTCTCGCTTCCGTCATCAGCAGCACAGGTACAGGTGCAGGATAGAGGTAAGAGGCCCATGCAGAATGAGGGGCCTTTAGGTGGCCAGGATACAGGTTTCATACTCATTGATGAGGATTTGAGCTCACCAAGCTTAAAGTTGAGAGAGACTATTCAGGAGCAGAAGGCGGAGATAGACACTTTGTCCATCGAGTTGCAAAGAGCCCAATGGATTATCAACTACCTTGAGCAGCGAAACAAACAGTTGGAAGATCAACAAACTATCATGGAGTTGCAAAATATCCGTGAGAACTGGCAAGCTGCCCAAAGAAGCCAAACCGAGATGACATCCATTGAGCAAGAGATTAAGGCCGATCGAGAGACTTGGCTTGAGAGGGTCAATATTCATTTGGAGAAGCTATTGGAGAAGGACAAAAAGGAAAATAACATGCTAAGGCACATGAAGAATCACTATTGGGCGAGAAATCATGTTTGCAAGGCACAAATCAAGATATTGAAAGCAAAGTTAAGGAGGGCATTAAAACATCGCAAAAGGCATGATAGACTCCAAATTTTGGCCGAAGCTTCTTTGGCTCAGCATAGCACTTGATGGTGGACATTCAGCTCAAATTTCAAGAAATTTGGGAAACATTTTGTCAATTTTGAATTTTTTGGCCTTAACACAGATATTCCTGCCCGACACGTCGCGCCACTTGGCGCGCGCTTATAATTGGCAGCTCCTCTTGGGTGAAACTTGATATTTCTCGATTTTTCATGAAAATTTGTGCATTCCTACCCATTACCTAAATATTTTGTCAAGTTTTGGGTTGCCTGAAGGGTAAAAAACACCCTAAAAATGACCTTTCTTCCCTCTTTTGGACACACAGGAAGAAGTGTTGGGAAAAATCATTTTTGGAGGAACAAATGGAAACCAAATTTAGAAATTCCACTTAGGTTGAAAATTATACAGGCATAGCTTTCCAACGAGCTATCCTGCACTCAATTTGGACTCCGGGAAGGCCCTCAAAATTAGCTCCCAAGTGGCGTGACACATAGAGATTTCAGGCGCAATGCATTGGGAATTTTGGCTCAGTTTTCACTCAGTAACTCAGTTTTTCGCCTAGTTTTGGCCAGTTTGACTTTTTTATCTCCAAATGTCAAGCTATTGATGTAACTTGATGTAATTCCATGGTTTTTGATGTAATTTTGATAAATTTTCACTCATGTAAGTAGATTCATTCACCAAAAAGTGAATTGTAACTGAATGAATCAGTTTCCTATCTTATAGAGGCAAGCTGTTCCACTGCCTATTTTCCAGTTCTTAGTTTAGATCTTGTTGAAAAATCTCCTAAACTAGTGAGATCGACCCCTAGAGGCATGGGGATGATTTAGACTTTTCTATATCTTGTATTTTCTCAATCATTTTCAGGGTTGGACACTTGGGATTGCTTTGAGCTCCATTGTACATTTCATCTCTGCATTTTGGCAAAGGAATGGACCAGGGTTTGCAACACTCTTTGGGATCCATGTGGCTCTATGTTTTGATGGTGTGTTTCTCTCTGTGATTGTAATTTTACTGATGTTTCATGTGTATCATCTTCCTTCTCATTTCTTCTTAAGTTAAACAAACAAGTAATAAAGGTGGAATTCATTAGATTTGCAGTGCTCTACCTTGAGTTTTGTTTAATTTTCCATGTTTTCAACTGTCTGAAGAGGATTCTTGAAAGCCTCTTGCCCTCTTCAACCCCTCACCAGTCTGAGCTATCCATCTCATTTAAATCAAAGCGTCAAAACAATTGCCTTTCTTGCCCCATTCAGCTCCCTGCAAAACTGATCATTTCCCGGACCCAAAATCTTCCTTTCCCTTTGATTCCAACAAAACCCCTCAAAATCAATTCAAACTCTCTACATAAATACCTAGCCTAAAATCAACATTTATTTCTAGTCATCTCAAGCCTCATTGATTATTTTTGCTGAGATTGACTCGGAGAGAGCCCTCTCCTGATCTGGTAGGGCTAGCTACCAGATTAAGCGTGGTTTGATGTTACCCTAGACTCTGCCTTCTTTCAGCCTGAGGTAGATTTAGGCTATAACAGTTAGCTCCAATCAAAAAATAAGTGAAGAAACTGTTGCAGGTGAAAATTATAGTCCCTCTCAGATATTCAGACTGGGTTTCTAATCTGGTCCCTGTAGGAAAGAAGAATGGAGAGATAAGAATATGTGTAGACTTCAGCAACTTGAACCGAGAATCTCTAAAAGATAATTATCCTTTGCCAAAAATGGATTATGTCTTACATAAGGTAACATGAGCTCACAGGTTGTCTATGGTTGACATATTTTTTGGGTATAATCAGGTAGCAGTAGACAAAGAAGATTAGAAGAAGACTGCTTTCACTACGCCCTGGGGCACCTTCATGTATGCAAGGATACCATTTGGCCTTATGAATGCAGGTGAAACATTTAAGAGGGCCATGGACATAGCCTTAGTTGGTGACAGGTTTGTAGTTATATATCTAGATGATGTAATTGTTTTCTCAGGGTTAGATGATGAACACTTGGAGCATTTGCAAAAAACTTTTCAAAAGTACAGAAAGTTTGGTCTCTAATGAAATCCCAAGAAATATTTATTTGCCTTAGAAGAAGGTAAATTCTTGGGTCACATAGTTTCTAAACAAGGAGTAAATATTGATCCAACAAGGGTGGAAGCCATTCACACTATTCCTTTACCCAGAAGCAAGAAGGATATCCAAAGATTCCTAGGAAAAATAAACTTTCTAAGGAGGTTTGTGCCCAATTATGTTGAGATCGTGAGAAGCATAACAGATATGTTGAAGAAAAATGCAGAAGTGAAATGGGATAAGGAAGCAAGAGATGCATTTTCTAGAATAAAGGAAGCACTCCAGGAAGCCCTACTTTTGATTAGCCCAAACTATCAAAAATCCTTTTAGGTATTCTCATTTTCATCCCCCACTACTATTGTTGTTGTGTTGTTGCGGAAAAATGAAGACAATAAGGAGTAGCCAGTTGCATTTTTCAACAAATTTCTCAGAGATGCTGAGCTCAGATACAATATTCTGGTGAAACAAGTATATGCTTTGGTCAAAGCACTAAAATCCTTTAGGACTTATGTGTTGCAGTCCCAAATAACTGCTTATGTTCCTAATTCTATTGTGAAGGATGTGCTAGTCCAAAGTGATGTTGAAGGAAAAAGGGGGAAGTGGATAGCAAAAATCCAAGAGTATGATTTGGACATCAAATCCACCAAGTTGGTCAAGGGACAGGGGTTAGCGAAGTTGTTGACAGAGACAAATTTTCAAGCCTTGGGAATTAATTTGTTGGCACCAATGGATGGAGATGTAAATGAAGAGGGTCAAAGCAAGTTCAAAACAAGTATCTAATACAATATTTTGTGCTCTGATTGGTATAAAGATATGGTGCATTACCTATGTTTCTTTTCCTATCCAACTTCACTGAATAGAACAAAATACAGAGCTCTCAAGCTCAAGTCTTAACCATATGTTATCGTAGAAGCGAAGCTATACTCGAAAGATCCTGCTGGTATTTTGTTGTTATGTTTGATCGAAGGAGAATCTATTGAAGTCACCAAAAAATATCACAAAATTATGTGTGGAGGATATTATAGCTGGAAGGGTACTTCTCATAAAATTCTTAAGTCAGGCTTCTATTGACCAACCCTGTTTGTAGATGTTTATAGACTGGTTAGAACTTGTCATAAGTGTCAGCTATTTTTTGAAAAGAAAAAACTTGCTCCATTACCTCTCATCCCAGTGTTTATTGAAGAAACTTTTAGGCAATGGGGATTGGATTTTATTGGAGAGATCAATCTGCCATCAAGCGAACAGTTCAAGTGGATTATGACAGCCACTGATTATTTTACAAAATGGGTTGAAGCAATACCCACTAAGAAGGAAAATGACCAAGTGGTGATGAATTTTCTGGAGGAAAACATTTTCAGTAGATTCATATGTCAAGTCAAAATTGTGACTGATAATGCTAAGGTATTCAACTCTTCACGTTTCATTAATTTTTGTCAAACATATAATGTGATTTTATCACATTCCACAACGTATCATCCCCAAGGGAATGGATTGGCAAAGTATTCAAATAAGACATTAGTCAGAATCTTGAAGAAAACAATCACTGAGAATCAAAATGATTGGGATATGAAGTTGAAGTTTTCCCTCTGGGCAGTTCGAGTCACTACCAAGAGATCTACTGGGAAGTCTCACTATGAACTAGTTTATGGAACTCAAGCATTATTTCTTACTCAGCTGGCCAAACTAGTGATTTCTTTCCTTCATGAAGCTCAGGAAGAATCAAATGCTCTAGTAAGAAGATTGAACAAAATAATTGAATCAAGTGAAAACAAAAACAAAGGCAGGGATAGATTGATTACTTATCAGGAAAAGATGAAGTTTATATTTGACAGAAAAGCAAAAGAAGTTCTCTTTCAAGCAGGAGATTTGGTACTAAGATGGGACACCAGACGAGAAGAAAAGGGAAAGCATGGTAAATTTGACCCTCTCTGGTATGGTCCATACAAGATCTCTGAGGCAAGGTCAAATAACACATTCATTTTGGAAGATCTAGATGGAGAGACATTATAGCTGCCTGTGAACGGGCAATATCTGAAGCATTAAATGCATCATTAAAAGTAAACATTCCACCATTGTAAATATCGGATTGCTTATTGTTAATATGTCACCAAGAAATATTTGACTCCATGCCCAATGGATAAGGCACAAATCTGCAGTTCTTAGCACTTCTGTGGAAAAAAACACTATCCCCAGGTGGAGCCAGATGTTGTGGCTCATTTACATTTACCTTTGAAATATTTTTCAAAACACCAAAAAACATATATTATAAAAAATGTAAAATTGTGTGTTTCATAGAAGAATTTTTATTTATATATTGGTACATTAACATTACATGATGATATGTGAAGGTGGGTCGAGTCGGGCTCATTCACATGCACAACAGTTCAAGAGCCGGACCGATGGCCATGCTCATAACATTGCACGCCGAACAGGGTCGAGTCGGGCTCATTCGCAAGCTCAGAAGGGACTAGCACGACAGAACACCGGATAAGCTTAGGAGGGTTACAATGTGGAGCAAACAAACTAATTTCCCAAAGGCATAGAAAGGGCGCATTTTCCTTAAACACTTAAGGGTTTTGGAGGAGGCGTAAAGGGAAAAACGGATGGTCGAGATCAAAGCGCAGAACTGGAGTGGAGAGATAGATGGTGGAGATTAAATCGCAAATCGCAAATCACAATTTTCTAAGGATAGACACGTGAGGTAAGTGATAAATTCACCAAAGTGCGACGTGCGATGCCAAGTGGGACCCAATCGCATAGTACACATCGCAAGTTTTAAAATATAAACGCTAAGGAAAATTTAAAGATGGAAAAATGTGAAGTGTGATGTTGGCACAAACGCGATGTGGTTCCAAGATGAAATCTAAAGAATTTCAAGTCCGGGCTTATGCAATTATGCACCATTTTATGAAGAAATAGGCAAAAGGTAGCAGAAAAACTTGGGTAAGTGACCCGACGCAGATCAAAGGAGAAGAGGTAAAGTCGGGTAGCAAGTGATATGATTGACAGCATTCGAAGCACAGGGGCATAGGCAGAGTTGGGCATAAGAGCGTATAGCAGCCCTATTGGGAGCATGACAGCTGGGTCAAGTCGGGCACTGAGGCATCGTTACAGAGTTGTCCAGTCGCTGCATCATAACCAGAAAGGACACTTCGGGAGGACACATCAATAACATCAGATTCAACAAAACGAACAATATTTCCAGTTTCAATTTGTTTTCTCAAGTATGATTGCAGAATTAATCTTAATAGTTTAGTTAGTCGAATAGTTTCAAGAAGTTTAGGAGTTACGAACCAATGTGATGTATTTAAGTAGATAAAAATAAAGAAAAGAGGTTATGAGTTTTGGACCTCTAGAGGATTGTTAATTTGGTACTAAATTTTCTGAGAAATAAATGAAATAAGATCAAGTTTCCTGCAGCTGTTGATGTTGATATGTCTTTCCAGTTTCACTCTGTGTTTATTCCTCTTTGAATGAAGTGAAGTAATGTAGCAGTCGGTCTCTTAATTACATTTGTGAGTAAGAGTTAAACAACCTTAATTTTCGCTCCTTCACCTCATCTCTTCTTTCTTCACAAAATCCCGATGAAACTTTAAAGTAGTATATTTTGTGTTTGCAACATATTATTTCGAGTTTCCTCTCTCTCCATGAATTTCTTCTGAAATTTAAGGGTGATAGATTATGTCTCTCAGCATATCACTTCAAGTTTAATTTATAGTTCTTCTTTCATTTCATTCAGATATCAACATTTTATGGCATTGTGAGGGCTTTCATTATATCATATTATTGAGTGTATTAAATAATTAGATTCCAAAGGTGTTAAGTAGAGGCCATTTGATATTATAATTGTGACATACATTTACAAAATATCTTGAGCACTGATTCCTTACCACAACCAAGGGATTGTTTCTTGAGATACAACAAAGAGACAAGGTGTGTCGTTGAGTCATTGTTCTAAATTATTAAATTTCTTCATCATATTTCCCATATCATATCCATCATATGTTAGAACAATTACATGTTTATCTAAGTCATATTTAATGTATTTAAGGGAATTTGTAATTAGTTTATTGTTTTGAATATGATACTTTCAGTTATTTATGTTTTGATTTGAATTCTAGACGATATTTTTTCAACAATAATAACAAAAGAAATAGGGGAGGAAGGGGGAAAAGGACCAATATATTGTGGCGACAAAGCTAGAATAAATGAACTCCTTTTTCCATACACTTTGATGCAAATTAAGAAGAATTCAATCAATTTCACGGATTGGTCATATCAACCTTGGAAATCAAGTTATCTTACCTCCCCCACTAACTCAGCCTATTGATCTCTTGTACCCTCATCCTAACATTGTTGACATTCCTAACTCTATTAGGTGACCTACTAATGATGGATGGAATCCTGAATCTGTGCAACCAGCCTCTGGTGTCGTGCATTGACTTGCCATTCCTGTACACATTTCATTTACACCTACTCTTGATCATGTGCTCCCTTCAGCTTCCTCTTTTACGAGATCTCTTCCTAATAAAACCATCCCAATTATCTAGGAAGATAAGGAGAAGAGACCTTTAGATGAGCCTAATTTAGACTACATTGATTCTACTTATACCTTTAAACCTCATACAACTAAGGTCATGAAGGACAACAAAAGGGAGATGTATTTTTGTGACTTGCATCCAAAGATTTGGTGAATTTTGTTTATTGTTCTTTCTTTGACATTTAACACATTATATTTTGGACATGTTGAGACTTATTGACATATTTTGATTACATGTATATTATACATTATATTTTTAGGAGGCATAATATATATATATATATATATGATGACATGGTGTAGAGTTCATGATTTACATATGATATAATTATGTTTTTGTCTTATGATTACTTGTTGATCTATCTTTTAATTTGGATTTACAAGGTGAAATGTGAATATTTGATGAGTACTAGAATAATTTAGTGAGACACAATATAAGAATTGCAACAATGTAAACAAATAATATAAAGACATCATACAAATGTACAGAATAGCTGAGCCATTTTATTATATAGGAGGTGGAATACAAGTACAACAATGCTCAAAATATGAGACACTCAAGCCAAACAAGTGGCCTAGAATGACCCTTAAGTGCTGCCACAAGAGGGACTGTGTAACTGTTGGACTCCTGGAAGGAATACTGCGTTGTCCCTGTTGCAAATGCCAGGACTGCAACTGCCGAAAAAATATAGAAGTGTAGACCTATAAGTTCTAAATCTCAGATGATGTCAGGATTTCAGATTCGAGCTCTATGATGAATACCCAAGGTAACCCAGAAAAGGATTTCTAGATCTAGAAATCTAGGAAAATGACCCTCTTAGGGTTTGCCCATATAACTGCTAGGTATGCAGATCTGCTGCATGAAATGAAGAATAGATGGCTGTAATAATATACAATCATCTCAATTCAAGAAGGGGTGATCCCTTCACAAGATTCTTAATCTAAAATCTCAATATCTAGTTCCTCCTTCCTTCTGATCAAGTTGCAGTTGCTGCTACACAACTGCTTGACAAAAACTTCGACGTTAGGGATGGAGGCTCTCAAGTTTACTATTAAATAATGCAAATAAGCTCAATAATGGTGGAAACAGTGAATACAAAGTGAAGGAATGGTCCCTCACAAGATTTCCAGCTAAAATACCAGAAACTTCCTTCCTCCTTCAGATTTGCAAGACTGGACTGCGCAATCCTTGAGGGCACTACTATTGCATAGAGGTATGAAATGATGGCCTCAATTCCATCTATATATTTGCAACTCCTGAAAGGCTAAACATGAAGCACAAGGTGAAATGATGAATCCTCCACTGGTTTCTTAGCTGGAATGCTAAGAACTACCTCCTCCTCTCAAACCCTCAAGCAGGAATGCGTTATTCCTGAAACTGAATGTGCATATGACAGTGGCTGAATGTGGCACCAATGCCTGATGATGTATGGCATCTCAAAATAACCTTCCCAAAGTAGGCACTCGAAGCCACTCATGGGTAAGGGTGGGATTTCTGCTTGGAAACACCCGTGTGCTAAACAACACTGCAGACTTAGCTAAACATCATAAGCGTGCATAGAAATGTCACATGAAAAATATAGATCTAAACAGATCAAAAAATAATAATCTAAAGCATGCCTTCATCTCCCTTATATGCTTTGTGATCCTTCCATAGCCCTGGCCCACCTCATAACTGCATTGCACATGTGGCCACTAGCCTCCATGAAGACTGTGTTGTCTCTCCTGTTCTCCACCATCTCTGGATTTAATTCTCACTCTCTCCATTATGTGTGCATTAGATGCACTACTTCCTCCACTATCTCATCATTAGTGCTCTATGATATTACTTTGAATGCGCCATGATCTCATTTGACTTCCTCCATGTTCTCCATGATCTATCATTAATGTGGCATGATCTCCACTCTTCCTTCATTGAAGAAGTTGCACCACTACTCCATAATGTAGATCTAACTCCAAAACATCCACATACACACATCAAAAGTGGATTTTATTCATCTATGGGGTTTGTGGGTCCCTCCACCCTCTTATTTTCTTAATCAATTAAGAAAATTAAGAACGCTAATATTCCAATTATCTGATGGAAAATTGGGACTATTACAGTCCTCCCCGCCAAAATGTTGTTTGTCCTCAAGCAACTACAAAATTGGATGCTACGAAAAACATCCTCCCTCCAAATGGCATCCTCATATGGAAGGCATCCCCATCTACCAAAATGTGTAATGCATGCCTAGCTCTAAAGCTGCCTCTCTAGAATGCCTAGAATGGCCTCCAACTGAAAATTTAGATGCCTCTCCTCATCAATGAATCTCCAAGTGGAAACCATATGATGTCCAAAGATCTCCTCTATACATGAGATACATGAAATGAAGTGGTTTCTACCCAAAATGGCTCAGCTATTCTGTACATTTGTATGATGTCTTTATATTATTTGTTTACATTGTTGCAATTCTTATATTCA